>JAUIMM010000276.1:4282500-4456301 GCA_031769625.1 Taudactylus pleione | reverse complement strand
CCTATCACCTCACCATCCTCTTCCTATCACCTCACCACACCTTCCTCTCCCTATCACCTCACCACACCCTCCTCTCCCTATCACCTCACCACACCTTCCTCTCCCTATCACCTAACCACACCCTCCTCTCCCTATCACGTCACCACACCTTCCTCTCCCTATCACCTCACCACACCTTCCTCTCCCTATCACCTCACCACACCCTACTCTCCCTATCACCTCACCACACCCTCCTCTCCCTATCACCTCAACACACCCTCCTCTCCCTATCACCTCACCATCCTCTTCCTATCACCTCACCACACCTTCCTCTCCCTATCACCTCACCATCCTCTTCCTATCACCTCACCACACACTCCTCTCCCTATCACCTCACCACTCCCTCCTCTCCTATCACCACACCTTCCTCTCCCTATCACCTCACCACTCCCTCCTCTCCCTATCACCTCACCACACCTTCCTCTCCCTATCACCTCACCACACCCTCCTCTCCCTATCACCTCACCACACCCTCCTCTCCCTATCACCTCACCACACCTTCCTCTCCCTATCACCTCACCACACCCTCCTCTCCCTATCACCTCACCACACCTTCCTCTCCCTATCACCTCACCTCACCTTCCTCTCCCTATCACCTCACCACACCTTCCTCTCCCTATTACCTCACCTTCCTCTTCCTATCACCTCACCACACCCTCCTCTCCCTATCACCTCACCACACCTTCCTCTCCCTATCACCTCACCTTCCTCTCCCTATCACCTCACCACACCCTCCTCTCCCTATCACCTCACCACTCCGTCCTCTCCCTATCACCTCACCACACCTTCCTCTCCCTATCACCTCACCACACCTTCCTCTCCCTATCACCTCACCTTCCTCTCCCTATCACCTCACCACACCTTCCTCTCCCTATCACCTCACCACACCCTCCTCTCCCTATCACCTCACCACACCCTACTCTCCCTATCACCTCACCACTCCCTCCTCTCCCTATCACCTCACCACACCCTCCTCTCCCTATCACCTCACCACTCCCTCCTCTCCCTATCACCTCACCACACCCTCCTCTCCCTATCACCTCACCACACCCTCCCCTCCCTATCACCTCACCACACCCTACTCTCCCTATCACCTCACCACTCCCTCCTCTCCCTATCACCTCACCACACCTTCCTCTCCCTATCACCTCACCACACCTTCCTCTCCCTATCACCTCACCACTCCCTCCTCTCCCTATCACCTCACCACACCTTCCTCTCCCTATCACCTCACCACACCTTCCTCTCCCTATCACCTCACCTTCCTCTCCCTATCACCTCACCACACCCTCCTCTCCCTATCACCTCACCACACCCTACTCTCCCTATCACCTCACCACTCCCTCCTCTCCCTATCACCTCACCACACCCTCCTCTCCCTATCACCTCACCACTCCCTCCTCTCCCTATCACCTCACCACACCCTCCCCTCCCTATCACCTCACCACACCCTACTCTCCCTATCACCTCACCACTCCCTCCTCTCCCTATCACCTCACCACACCTTCCTCTCCCTATCACCTCACCACACCCTCCTCTCCCTATCACCTCACCACACCCTCCTCTCCCTATCACCTCACCACACCTTCCTCTCCCTATCACCTCACCACACCTTCCTCTCCCTATCACCTCACCACAACTTCCTCTCCCTATCACTTCACCACACCCTCCTCTCCCTATCACCTCACCACACCCTACTCTCCCTATCACCTCACCACTCCCTCCTCTCCCTATCACCACACCTTCCTCTCCATATCACCTCACCACTCCCTCCTCTCCCTATCACCTCACCACACCTTCCTCTCCCTATCACCTCACCACACCCTCCTCTCCCTATCACCTCACCACACCCTCCTCTCCCTATCACCTCACCACACCCTCCTCTCCCTATCACCTCACCTCACCTTCCTCTCCCTATCACCTCACCACACCTTCCTCTCCCTATTACCTCACCTTCCTCTCCCTATCACCTCACCACACCTTCCTCTCCCTATCACCTCACCTTCCTCTCCCTATCACCTCACCACACCTTCCTCTCCCTATCACCTCACCTTCCTCTCCCTATCACCTCACCACACCCTCCTCTCCCTATCACCTCACCACTCCGTCCTCTCCCTATCACCTCACCACACCTTCCTCTCCCTATCACCTCAACACACCTTCCTCTCCCTATCACCTCACCTTCCTCTCCCTATCACCTCACCACACCTTCCTCTCCCTATCACCTCACCACACCCTCCTCTCCCTATCACCTCACCACACCCTACTCTCCCTATCACCTCACCACTCCCTCCTCTCCCTATCACCTCACCACACCCTCCTCTCCCTATCACCTCACCACTCCCTCCTCTCCCTATCACCTCACCACACCCTCCTCTCCCTATCACCTCACCACACCCTCCCCTCCCTATCACCTCACCCTACTCTCCCTATCACCTCACCACTCCCTCCTCTCCCTATCACCTCACCACACCTTCCTCTCCCTATCACCTCACCACACCTTCCTCTCCCTATCACCTCACCTTCCTCTCCCTATCACCTCACCACACCTTCCTCTCCCTATCACCTCACCCTCCTCTCCCTATCACCTCACCACACCCTCCTCTCCCTATCACCTCACCACACCTTCCTCTCCCTATCACCTCACCACACCTTCCTCTCCCTATCACCTCACCACACCTTCCTCTCCCTATCACCTCAGCACACCCTCCTCTCCCTATCACCTCACCACACCTTCCTCTCCCTATCACCTCACCATCCTCTTCCTATCACCTCACCACACCCTCCTCTCCCTATCACCTCACCACTCCCTCCTCTCCCTATCACCACACCTTCCTCTCCCTATCACCTCACCACTCCCTCCTCTCCCTATCACCTCACCACTCCCTCCTCTCCCTATCACCTCACCACACCTTCCTCTCCCTATCACCTCACCACACCTTCCTCTCCCTATCACCACACCTTCCTCTCCCTATCACCACACCTTCCTCTCCCTATCACCTCACCACACCCTCCTCTCCCTATCACCTCACCACACCTTCCTCTCCCTATCACCTCACCTTCCTCTCCCTATCACCTCACCACACCTTCCTCTCCCTATCACCTCACCACACCCTCCTCTCCCTATCACCTCACCACTCCCTCCTCTCCCTATCACCTCACCACACCCTCCTCTCCCTATCACCTCACCTCACCTTCCTCTCCCTATCACCTCACCACACCCTCCTCTCCCTATCACCTCACCACACCTTCCTCTCCCTATCACCTCACCTTCCTCTCCCTATCACCTCACCACACCTTCCTCTCCCTATCACCTCACCACACCCAACTCTCCCTATCACCTCACCACACCTTCCTCTCCCTATCACCTCACCACACCTTCCTCTCCCTATCACCTCACCCTCCTCTCCCTATCACCTCACCTTCCTCTCCCTATCACCTCACCACACCTTCCTCTCCCTATCACCTCACCACACCCTCCTCTCCCTATCACCTCACCACACCTTCCTCTCCCTATCACCACACCTTCCTCTCCCTATCACCACACCTTCCTCTCCCTATCACCTCACCACACCCTCCTCTCCCTATCACCTCACCACACCTTCCTCTCCCTATCACCTCACCTTCCTCTCCCTATCACCTCACCACACCTTCCTCTCCCTATCACCTCACCACACCCTCCTCTCCCTATCACCTCACCACTCCCTCCTCTCCCTATCACCTCACCACACCCTCCTCTCCCTATCACCTCACCTCACCTTCCTCTCCCTATCACCTCACCACACCCTCCTCTCCCTATCACCTCACCACACCTTCCTCTCCCTATCACCTCACCTTCCTCTCCCTATCACCTCACCACACCTTCCTCTCCCTATCACCTCACCACACCCAACTCTCCCTATCACCTCACCACACCTTCCTCTCCCTATCACCTCACCACACCTTCCTCTCCCTATCACCTCACCCTCCTCTCCCTATCACCTCACCTTCCTCTCCCTATCACCTCACCACACCTTCCTCTCCCTATCACCTCACCACACCCTCCTCTCCCTATCACCTCACCACACCCTCCTCTCCCTATCACCTCACCACACCTTCCTCTCCCTATCACCTCACCACAACTTCCTCTCCCTATCACCTCACCACACCTTCCTCTCCCTATCACCTCAGCACACCCTCCTCTCCCTATCACCTCACCACACCTTCCTCTCCCTATCACCTCACCACACCTTCCTCTCCCTATCACCTCACCACACCTTCCTCTCCCTATCACCTCACCACACCCTCCTCTCCCTATCACCTCACCTTCCTCTCCCTATCACCTCAGCACACCTTCCTCTCCCTATCACCTCACCTTCCTCTCCCTATCACCTCACCTTCCTCTTCCTATCACCTCACCTTCCTCTTCCTATCACCTCACCACACCCTCCTCTCCCTATCACCTCATCACACCTTCCTCTCCCTATCACCTCACCTTCCTCTTCCTATCACCTCACCACACCCTCCTCTCCCTATCACCTCACCACACCTTCCTCTCCCTATCACCTCACCACACCTTCCTCTCCCTATCACCTCACCTTCCTCTCCCTATCACCTCACCACACCCTCCTCTCCCTATCACCTCACCTTCCTCTCCCTATCACCTCACCACACCTTCCTCTCCCTATCACCTCACCACACCTTCCTCTCCCTATCACCTCACCACACCCTCCTCTCCCTATCACATCACCACACCCTCCTCTCCCTATCACCTCACCTTCCTCTCCCTATCACCTCACCACACCTTCCTCTCCCTATCACCTCACCACACCCTCCTCTCCCTATCACCTCACCACACCCTCCTCTCCCTATCACCTCACCTTCCTCTCCCTATCACCTCACCACACATTCCTCTCCCTATCACCTCACCACACCCTCCTCTCCCTATCACCTCACCACTCCTTCAACTCCCTATCACCTCACCACTCCCTCCTCTCCCTATCACCACACCTTCCTCTCCCTATCACCTCACCACACCCTCCTCTCCCTATCACCTCACCACACCTTCCTCTCCCTATCACCTCACCTTCCTCTCCCTATCACCTCACCACACCTTCCTCTCCCTATCACCTCACCTTCCTCTCCCTATCACCTCACCACACCCGGTAGACCTATCATAGCAGGTACGGAAAGTCTCACTTCCAACCTATCTGCTTTGATAGATGGGATTCTACAACCTTTGGTGTTGAAAACTCGTTCGTATCTTAAAGATACTGGAGACACATTGAGAAAGATGAAAGGTTTTACATGGACAAATGACACAAGAATAGCATCAGCAGACGTAACATCGCTTTATACAAGTATAATACATGAAAAGGGCCTGGAGGCCATCTTGTGGACTTTGGATAAAACAGATCTCACAATAGAAAGAATTTTGTCTTGGAAGCCATAAGATTCATTTTATGGAATAATTTTTTTTTCTTCAACGGAGACTTTTTCCTGCAGCGAACTGGGACTGCAATGGGGACCAAGGGCCTGATTCAGAGCGCTCGCTCTGAATCAGTGCCCTCCTCCATGAAAATGGAGCGGCCTCCTGGCCGCTCGCATAGCTGTGGGTGACCACCCACAGCATATGCGAGCGTCCATGATGATGGTCGCGATGGTCTTGACCATCGGGCTTGCGACGAAGACCCTGCGGTAGGGTCTCGCTGCCGCAAGCCCTGGAGTGATTTTGGCTCTATCAGAGCCAAAATCACTCCCACGTGGAGCCGGCTTCAGACGGTAGGCGTTCCCATGGGGCGTGCTACCAATCAACATCGACAGCACGCCCCCTTTGGTGCGAGACCCGGAGCGATGGAGAGCCCGTCGCTCGCCGGGTCTCCCGCATGCGCATGACGGAGCTCCCTCCGTCGTACGTATGCGCAGTGGGGGGACATCGACCCACTTGCGAGCGTCCTGCGCTCGCGAGCGGGTCTGAATGACCCCCCAAGTTTGCCCCAAGCTTTGCGAACCTCTTCATAAGTTATTGGGAGGAGGTTGATGTTTTTGGTAGCATAGCTTGGGGCACAAGTCTCCTAGAATGGCACAGATATATAGATGATGTCATTCTCTTATGGAGTGGAGAAGAAGAAAGTCTAAACAATTTTTTCTCCACACTCAATACCAATGACATGAACATTAAATTTACAGTGATTCAAAGTCGCCTACAAATCAATTTTTTAGACGGCTCGATATATATAGAAGATGATACAATTCAAACCAAGTCCTTCCGGAAACCAACGGACACGAACACGTTTATTCCAACGGATAGTCAACACCATACACTTTGGCTAAAAGGAGTGCCCAAAAGTCAGGTCCTCTGGATAAATAGAAATTGCAGTAGAGTCAACTTACAAAGAACAACTGGCCTCAATAAAGAAAGATTTTGTTGAGAAAGGCTACAATATGAACCTTTAAACAAAGCAGAGGAAGAAACAACAAAAAGAGAGAGAGTCACGCTGATTGAGGAAAGATTGGATATAAAGGAAGAGAAGGAGGACAGAAGGAGACAGAAACAATGATATGACACACAACATAAACAAATTGAGACTTTATTTAGGAAACACTGGTATCTTCTTCAAAAAGATCCAATTTTAAGAAAAGTGATTCCGGACAAACCTTCCTTCATATATAGGAAGGCAAAAAACCTTAAAGACCATCTAGTTAAAAGCATGTTACCCGTTCCTTCTAAGGGTTCAATCGCTGTGGGATATGCATAGCATGCAGAAACATCAAGGACCCACTAGGTAAACACCTAGACGTACTGGTAAATGGGACCCTATTTAAAATATACCCAGCATTCACATACACCATTATACCCAGCATACACATACACCATATACCCAGCATACACATACACCATATACCCAGCATTCACATACACCATATACCCAGCATTCACATACACCATATACCCAGTAATTCACATACACCATATACCCAGCATTCATATACACCATATACCCAGCATTCACATACACCATATACCCAGCATTCACTATACACCATATACCCAGCATTCACTATACACCATATACCCAGCATACACCATATACCCAGCATTCACTATACACCATATACCCAGCATACACCATATACCCAGCATTCACTATACACCATATACCCAGCATTCACATACACCATATACCCAGAAATTCACATACACCATATAATCAGCATACACTATATACCCAGCATACACATACACCATATACCCAGTAATTCACATACACCATATACACAGCATACACATACACCATATACCCAGCATTCACTATACACTATATACCCAGCATACACATGCACCATATAACCAGCATTCACATACACCATATACCCAGCATTCACTATACAGCATATACCCAGTAATTCACATACACCATATACCCAGTAATTCACATACACCATATACCCAGTATTCACGTACACCATATACCCAGTAATTCACGTACACCATATAATCAGCATACACTATATACCCAGCATTCACATACACCATATACCCAGCATTCACATACACTATATACCCAGCATACACATACATCATATACCCAGCATTCACTATACACCATATACCCAGCATTCACATACACCATATACCCAGTAATTCACATACACCATATATTCAGCATACACTATATACCCAGCACACACATACACTATACACCCAGCATTCACATACACCATATACCCAGCATTCACTATACAACATATAATCAGCATTCACATACACTATATACCCAGCATTCACATACACCATATACCCAGCATTCACTATACACCATATACCCAGTAATTCACATACACCATATAATCAGCATACACTATATACCCAGCACACGCATACACTATATACCCAGCATTCACATACACCATATACCCAGCATTCACTATACACCATATACCCAGTAATTCACATACACCATATACCCAGTAATTCACATACACCATATACCCAGTATTCACGTACACCATATACCCAGTAATTCACATACACCATATAATCAGCATACACTACATACCCAGCATTCACATACACCATATACCCAGCATTCACATACACCATATACCCAGCATTCACATACACTATATACCCAGCATACACATACATCATATACCCAGCATTCACTATACACCATATACCCAGCATTCACATACACCATATACCCAGTAATTCACATACACCATATATTCAGCATACACTATATACCCAGCACACACATACACTATATACCCAGCACACACATACACCATATACCCAGCATTCACTATACAACATATAATCAGCATTCACATACACTATATACCCAGCATTCACATACACCATATACCCAGCATTCACTATACACCATATACCCAGCATACACCATATACCCAGCATTCACTATACACCATATACCCAGCATTCACATACACCATATACCCAGAAATTCACATACACCATATAATCAGCATACACTATATACCCAGCATACACATACACTATATACCCAGCACACACATACACTATACACCCAGCATACACATACACCATATACCCAGCATTCACTATACAACATATAATCAGCATTCACATACACTATATACCCAGCATTCACATACACCATATACCCAGCATTCACATACATCATATACCCAGCATTCACATACACCATATAGAAATATTCTGAATATAAATGGAAAATTGGCACTACACAACAATAGCTGCAGCCTACACTTTACAGGGAGATCTCCTAGTAAGGTGTAGGCTGCAGCTATTGTTGTGTAGCGCCAATTTTCCTTTTATATTCAGAATATTTCTAGTTTTTTCCCCAACAAAAGGAAAGGCAGCAACATGTTCAGTCACAGGGAAAGAAGAATAGAGAAAGTAGAAGAAGCTTTTAGTCTTAACTTCAATGATGAAAACATCGAAATGACAGACGATAATTTGGAAACAGCTATGGAAAGACTAGGGGAGTGGCTCCTAAAAGAAAATAAAATATGGTGGGAAGTTGCCACCCTAGAAAAATATGTAGCTGAGCAAATTATCCCAAAAGGTCTGAGGATGAATAAACCTCCCACCTTTCAGGATTCGTCAGACATTTTTTGGAATGAGTGGAACACGATTTTAGAGACCTGCTCCTTTTCGTTGATGAAATTAATTTTAAAGGAAAGGAGAGAGAAATTAAGAGAAATCAATGAAAGGATTGTTATTTTAAAAACTCTGATCGAATCATTCAAGGATATACCACATTAGAAAATATTATAACAGAACGAATAACAAAAAATACAGAATTTTTGATAAAGAGAGACAAGGAAAAATCAAAGCGACTACGATTTCTACAAATTCGGAATAATCAAGAAAAAAGGAGAAGCCAAAAAAGGACAATATAAAGAAGATGAAATCAAAAGTACACCATATCATTTTAATAGAAAAAAGGTCCAATCAGGAAACATCCTACCATGCAAGGACAAAGAAGATTACCGTTTGAAAAGGGAAGGATTTATGAAAATAGGAATGGGACGGGATGGACACTTATGAGAAATGAGCACTGGATATTTAGAGATCAGAAACAAAGAAGTTATGGAAATGGAATCTTCTACGATAGGATAGACAGAAGAAGATCGAGAACAAGATCCATAAATAGAAGTGGACCATCGACCTTAAACTAGAAAGGAAGAAGATTGAGAAGAGACCACTCATATCGTCGAAACGATCAATCGAGAAGGAGGGGGAGAAGTCAGATACTTAGAGATGCTCATCGTTATAATGATTACCAAAGAGGGAGAGAAAGAAGTCCATCATACAACAACACCAAATACAACCTAAACATTACACCAAAAAAACAATGGATAAATCAAGAAAGTCCCCCCAAGAGAATCAGAAGAGGAAGAAATCATGGAATTCTTTATAATAAAAAAAGAGAGGAGGCCAATACCTCATGGGATGTATTACACATACCGAAAGAAAGAGAACAAAGTAACTAAACAAAAGATAGAAGAACTTCACAAGGAGAGCCAGGACCCACTAGCTCCCCTTTTCTAGGAGAAAGGAAGAGAGAGACCGAACATCGAAGCGAAAAGGAAGAAAGAAGGAGAATAAGATAGAAAAAAAGAAAACCAAGGAGTGCAAGAAAAAGAAAAAATTGAAATACCGTAAAAGGGGGTGCAGATCTGGAATAAGTAAAAAAAAGTAAAAAAACAAAAAAGTGCCAAAATAAGAGAAAATCAAAGACGAAAAATGATATAGATCTAGAAAGTAAAGAGAAAAAAAGCCTGATATTCAATTTAAGCAGTCTTATACTGACCGAAGAAGAAACAAAAGTTCTGGAAAAAGGATTAAAATATGCACCCACTGCCCATATAGATAGCTTTGAGAAGTTCGTTGATGTACACAAATTCATCAGGAAACTAACCTTAAAGAAGTTTTTCACGATGAAAGAAAGTGAGAAAGATGGAACAAGGAATCAAACTAATCAAGTAAACTTAGAAACTCAGAAAATAGAAGAAGATAAAGATAAAAATTAGAACAAAAAGAAATCAACATTCTATCCAGTCCACATTAAAGGGAACTACATTGATACCTTTGCTAAGATCATTCTTGAAGAGTTGGAAACAATAGAGAAACCGAAGGTAAGATTTAATCTTACAAAGAAAGAAAGAGAAATTATACAAGTGTTAGGGAAGGACAAGGACATAGTCATTAAACCGTGTGATAAGGGAGGAGGAATAGCGATTCTTAACAGAAGTGATTATGAAACAGAGGTCTACAGACAATTATCGGATAATTCCACCTATACGAAACTAAAAAAGGACCCCACGGAACAGATCAAGAACAGCTTTATTCAATTATTGGACACACATGTAAAGAAAGGAGGTATCTCAAAAGAGGAGTATGATTAGGTAAACATTTCAAACCCTATCATTCCTACCATGTATGTTTTACCAAAGATACATAAGAGTACATCAAACCCTCACGGTAGACCTATCATAGCAGGTACGGAAAGTCTCACTTCCAACCTATCTGCTTTGATAAATGGGATTCTACAACCTTTGGTGTTGAAAACTCGTTCCTATCTTAAAGATACTGGAGACACATTGAGAAAGATGAAAGGTATTACATGGACAAATGACACAAGAATAGCATCAGCACAAACGTAACATCCCTTTACACAAGTATATTACATGAAAAGGGCCTGGAGGCCATCTTGTGGACTTTGGATAAAACAGATCTCACAATAGAAAGGAAAACTTTTGTCTTGGAAGCCATAAGATTAATTTTAGGGAATAATTATTTTTTCTTCAACTGAGACTTTTTCCTGCAGCGAACTGGGACTGCAATGGGGACCAGGTTTGCCCCAAGCTTTGCGAACCTCTTCATGAGTTATTGGGAGGAGGATCATGTTTTTGGTAGCATAGCTTGGGGCACAAGTCTCCTAGAATGGCACAGATATATAGATGATGTCATTTTCTTATGGACTCGAGAAGAAGAAAGTCTAAACAATTTTTTCTCCACACTCAATACCAATGACATGAAAATTAAATTTACAGTGATTCAAAGTCGCCTACAAATCAATTTTTTAGACCTCTCGATATATATAGAAGATGATACGATTCAAACCAAGTCCTTCCGGAAACCAACGGATACGAACACGTTTATTCCAACGGATAGTCAACACCATACACTTTGGCTAAAAGGAGTGCCCAAAAGTCAGGTCCTCCGGATAAAGAGAAATTGCAGTAGAGAACTTACAAAGAACAACTGGCCTCAATAAAGAAAGATTTTGTTGAGAAAGGCTACAATATGGACCTTTAAACAAAGCCGAGGAAGAAACAACAAAAAAAGAGAGTCACGTTGATTGAGGAAAGATTGGATATAAAGGAAGAGAAGGAGGACAGAAGGAGACAGAATCAAAAATGGGCACTCATTACCAGATATGACACACAACATAAACAAATTGAGACTTTATTTAGGAAACACTGGTATCTTCTTCAAAAAGATCCAATTTTAAGAAAAGTGATTCCGGACAAACCTTCTTTCATATATAGGAAGGGAAAAAACCTTAAAGACCATCTAGTTAAAAGCATGTTACCCGTTCCTTCTAAACAACTAAATCGAACCAAAGGGTTCCATCATTGTGGGATATGCATAGCGTGCAGAAACATTAAGGACCCACTAGGTAAACACCTAGACGTACTGGTGAATGGGACCCTATTTAAAATATGCCCAGCATTCACATACATCATATACCCAGCATACACATACACCATATACCCAGCATTCAAAAACACCATAAACCCAGCATTCACATACATCATATAATCAGCATACACATACACCATATACCCAGCATGCACCATATACCCAGCAAACACTATATACCCAGCATTCACATACAGTATACCATATACCCAGCATTCACATACACCAGCATACACTATATACCCAGAATTCACATACACCAACATACTCTATATACCCAGCATACAACATATACCCAGCATTCACATACACCAGCATACACTATATACCCAGCATTCACATATACGAGCATACACTATTTACCCAGCATACACATACACCAGCATTCACATACACCAGCATACACTATTTACCCAGCATACACATACACCAGCATACACTTACACCAGCATACACTATATACCCAGCATTCACATACACCAGCATATACTATATACCCAGCATTCACTATACACCATATACCCAGCATTCACATACACCATATACCCAGTAATTCACATACACCATATATTCAGCATACACTATATACCCAGCACACACATACACTATACACCCAGCATACACATACACCATATACCCAGCATTCACTATACAACATATAATCAGCATTCACATACACTATATACCCAGCATTCACTATACACCATATACCCAGTAATTCACATACACCATATAATCAGCATACACTATATACCCAGCATACACTATATACCCAGCATTCACATACACCATATACCCAGCATTCACTATACACCATATACCCAGTAATTCACATACACCATATACCCAGTAATTCACATACACCATATACCCAGTAATTCACATACACCATATAATCAGCATACACTATATACCCAGCATTCACATACACCATATACCCAGCATTCACATACACCATATACCCAGCATTCACATACACTATATACCCAGCATACACATACATCATATACCCAGCATTCACTATACACCATATACCCAGCATTCACATACACCATATAACCAGTAATTCACATACACCATATATTCAGCATACACTATATACCCAGCACACACATACACTATATACCCAGCACACACATACACTATATACCCAGCATTCACATACACCATATACCCAGCATTCACATACATCATATACCCAGCATTCACATACACCATATAGAAATATTCTGAATATAAATGGAAAATTGGCACTACACAACAATAGCTGCAGCCTACACTTTACAGGGAGATCTCCTAGTAAGGTGTAGGCTGCAGCTATTGTTGTGTAGCGCCAATTTTCCTTTTATATTCAGAATATTTCTAGTTTTTTCCCCAACAAAAGGAAAGGCAGCAACATGTTCAGTCACAGGGAAAGAAGAATAGAGAAAGTAGAAGAAGCTTTTAGTCTTAACTTCAATGATGAAAACATCGAAATGACAGACGATAATTTGGAAACAGCTATGGAAAGACTAGGGGAGTGGCTCCTAAAAGAAAATAAAATATGGTGGGAAGTTGCCACCCTAGAAAAATATGTAGCTGAGCAAATTATCCCAAAAGGTCTGAGGATGAATAAACCTCCCACCTTTCAGGATTCGTCAGACATTTTTTGGAATGAGTGGAACACGATTTTAGAGACCTGCTCCTTTTCGTTGATGAAATTAATTTTAAAGGAAAGGAGAGAGAAATTAAGAGAAATCAATGAAAGGATTGTTATTTTAAAAACTCTGATCGAATCATTCAAGGATATACCACATTAGAAAATATTATAACAGAACGAATAACAAAAAATACAGAATTTTTGATAAAGAGAGACAAGGAAAAATCAAAGCGACTACGATTTCTACAAATTCGGAATAATCAAGAAAAAAGGAGAAGCCAAAAAAGGACAATATAAAGAAGATGAAATCAAAAGTACACCATATCATTTTAATAGAAAAAAGGTCCAATCAGGAAACATCCTACCATGCAAGGACAAAGAAGATTACCGTTTGAAAAGGGAAGGATTTATGAAAATAGGAATGGGACGGGATGGACACTTATGAGAAATGAGCACTGGATATTTAGAGATCAGAAACAAAGAAGTTATGGAAATGGAATCTTCTACGATAGGAGAGACAGAAGAAGATCGAGAACAAGATCCATAAATAGAAGTGGACCATCGACCTTAAACTAGAAAGGAAGAAGATTGAGAAGAGACCACTCATATCGTCGAAACGATCAATCGAGAAGGAGGGGGAGAAGTCAGATACTTAGAGATGCTCATCGTTATAATGATTACCAAAGAGGGAGAGAAAGAAGTCCATCATACAACAACACCAAATACAACCTAAACATTACACCAAAAAAACAATGGATAAATCAAGAAAGTCCCCCCAAGAGAATCAGAAGAGGAAGAAATCATGGAATTCTTTATAATAAAAAAAGAGAGGCCAATACCTCATGGGATGTATTACACATACCGAAAGAAAGAGAACAAAGTAACTAAACAAAAGATAGAGGAACTTCACAAGGAGAGCCAGGACCCACTAGCTCCCCTTTTCTAGGAGAAAGGAAGAGAGAGACCGAACATCGAAGCGAAAAGGAAGAAAGAAGGAGAATAAGATAGAAAAAAAGAAAACCAAGGAGTGCAAGAAAAAGAAAAAATTGAAATACCGTAAAAGGGGGTGCAGATCTGGAATAAGTAAAAAAAAGTAAAAAAACAAAAAAGTGCCAAAATAAGAGAAAATCAAAGACGAAAAATGATATAGATCTAGAAAGTAAAGAGAAAAAAAGCCTGATATTCAATTTAAGCAGTCGTATACTGACCGAAGAAGAAACAAAAGTTCTGGAAAAAGGATTAAAATATGCACCCACTGCCCATATGGATAGCTTTGAGAAGTTCGTTGATGTACACAAATTCATCAGGAAACTAACCTTAAAGAAGTTTTTCACGATGAAAGAAAGTGAGAAAGATGGAACAAGGAATCAAACTAATCAAGTAAACTTAGAAACTCAGAAAATAGAAGAAGATAAAGATAAAAATTAGAACAAAAAGAAATCAACATTCTATCCAGTCCACATTAAAGGGAACTACATTGATACCTTTGCTAAGATCATTCTTGAAGAGTTGGAAACAATAGAGAAACCGAAGGTAAGATTTAATCTTACAAAGAAAGAAAGAGAAATTATACAAGTGTTAGGGAAGGACAAGGACATAGTCATTAAACCGTGTGATAAGGGAGGAGGAATAGCGATTCTTAACAGAAGTGATTATGAAACAGAGGTCTACAGACAATTATCGGATAATTCCACCTATACGAAACTAAAAAAGGACCCCACGGAACAGATCAAGAACAGCTTTATTCAATTATTGGACAAGCATGTAAAGAAAGGAGGTATCTCAAAAGAGGAGTATGATTAGGTAAACATTTCAAACCCTATCATTCCTACCATGTATGTTTTACCAAAGATACATAAGAGTACATCAAACCCTCACGGTAGGCCTATCATAGCAGGTACGGAAAGTCTCACTTCCAACCTATCTGCTTTGATAAATGGGATTCTACAACCTTTGGTGTTGAAAACTCGTTCCTATCTTAAAGATACTGGAGACACATTGAGAAAGATGAAAGGTATTACATGGACAAATGACACAAGAATAGCATCAGCACAAACGTAACATCCCTTTACACAAGTATATTACATGAAAAGGGCCTGGAGGCCATCTTGTGGACTTTGGATAAAACAGATCTCACAATAGAAAGGAAAACTTTTGTCTTGGAAGCCATAAGATTAATTTTAGGGAATAATTATTTTTTCTTCAACTGAGACTTTTTCCTGCAGCGAACTGGGACTGCAATGGGGACCAGGTTTGCCCCAAGCTTTGCGAACCTCTTCATGAGTTATTGGGAGGAGGATCATGTTTTTGGTAGCATAGCTTGGGGCACAAGTCTCCTAGAATGGCACAGATATATAGATGATGTCATTTTCTTATGGACTCGAGAAGAAAGTCTAAACAATTTTTTCTCCACACTCAATACCAATGACATGAAAATTAAATTTACAGTGATTCAAAGTCGCCTACAAATCAATTTTTTAGACCTCTCGATATATATAGAAGATGATACGATTCAAACCAAGTCCTTCCGGAAACCAACGGATACGAACACGTTTATTCCAACGGATAGTCAACACCATACACTTTGGCTAAAAGGAGTGCCCAAAAGTCAGGTCCTCCGGATAAAGAGAAATTGCAGTAGAGAACTTACAAAGAACAACTGGCCTCAATAAAGAAAGATTTTGTTGAGAAAGGCTACCTTTAAACAAAGCCGAGGAAGAAACAACAAAAAAAGAGAGTCACGTTGATTGAGGAAAGATTGGATATAAAGGAAGAGAAGGAGGACAGAAGGAGACAGAATCAAAAATGGGCACTCATTACCAGATATGACACACAACATAAACAAATTGAGACTTTATTTAGGAAACACTGGTATCTTCTTCAAAAAGATCCAATTTTAAGAAAAGTGATTCCGGACAAACCTTCTTTCATATATAGGAAGGGAAAAAACCTTAAAGACCATCTAGTTAAAAGCATGTTACCCGTTCCTTCTAAACAACTAAATCGAACCAAAGGGTTCCATCATTGTGGGATATGCATAGCGTGCAGAAACATTAAGGACCCACTAGGTAAACACCTAGACGTACTGGTGAATGGGACCCTATTTAAAATATGCCCAGCATTCACATACATCATATAATCAGCATACACATACACCATATACCCAGCATTCACATACACCATAAACCCAGCATTCACATACATCATATAATCAGCATACACATACACCATATACCCAGCATGCACCATATACCCAGCAAACACTATATACCCAGCATTCACATACAGTATACCATATACCCAGCATTCACATACACCAGCATACACTATATACCCAGAATTCACATACACCAACATACTCTATATACCCAGCATACAACATATACCCAGCATTCACATACACCAGCATACACTATATACCCAGCATTCACATATACGAGCATACACTATTTACCCAGCATACACATACACCAGCATCCACATACACCAGCATACACTATTTACCCAGCATACACATACACCAGCATACACTTACACCAGCATACACTATATACCCAGCATTCACATACACCAGCATATACTATATACCCAGCATTCACATACACCAGCACACACTATATACCCAGCATACACTATATACCCAGCATACACCACATACCCAGCATATGCTATATACCAAGCACACACTATATAACCAGCATTCACATACACCAGCATACACTATATACCCAGCATACACTATATAACAACCATACACTATATACCCAGCATACACATACACCACCATACACTATATACCCAGCATACACATACACCAGAACACACCATATACCCAGCATACACTATATAACCAACATACTATATACCCAGCATACACTATATACCCAGCACACACTATATACCCAGCACACACCATATATCCAGCATACACCACATACCCAGCATACACCACATACCCAGCATATGCTATATACCCAGCACACACTATATAACCAGCATTCACATACACCAGCATACACTATATACCCAGCATACACTATATAACAACCATACACTATATACCCAGCATACACATACACCACCATACACTATATACCCAGCATACACATACACCAGAACACACCATATACCCAGCATACACTATATAACCAACATACTATATACCCAGCATACACTATATACCCAGCACACACTATATACCCAGCACACACCATATATCCAGCATACACCATATATCCAGCATACACCACATACCCAGCATATGCTATATACCCAGCACACACTATATAACCAGCATTCACATACACCAGCATACACTATATACCCAGCATACAGTATATACCCAGCATACACATACACTATATACCCAGCATACACATACACCAGCACACACCATATACCCACCATACACTATATACCCAGCATACACTATATACCAAGCACACACCACATACCCAGCATACACCAGCACACACACTATATACACCAGCACACACACACTATACACCAGCACACACACACTATACACCAGCACACACACTATATACACCAGCACACAATGCATACGCAGAGATACACAGATGCAGCTACAGAGATGTCACCTGCACACAGCTGCCATGGTTCCCGGTATTACACCTGTACGATATGCACGGCAGGACAGCTCCTAGCAGTAAGTCAGAAAACAAACGTAACCTTTATCAGAGCTGCTAGTGCTCTCTCTTCATCTCTCCTTCTCCCCACAAGTCACATTACCCTCCTTCCTTCATGGCCAGTAACACGACTCTAATGTCAAAGTCTACCTGTTCAGGTAATGTTTTACAGACGTGCTACTTTTGTTATAATGACACCTGGTGTGTAATAAGGACAGCTGCACTCTGTCCATTCAGCAATATAATACAATGTGTCCCATGCACGGTAATGTTTTACATTATCTGCAGAATAAATTAGCATTTTGAACTGTCCAATTCCAGACAAGAACACAATAGAAATGTTATGGCAGAACCTGATGCGGGGTGCTCATGTATGAAAGCAGTCATGTAAGAAGGAGTAGGACATGCAGGACTGATGCACAATGGCCAGGAGCGTCTGATGGAAGCCTCGTGTAAGAAGGAGTAGGACACGCAGGACTGATGCACAATGACCAGGGAGGAGTAGGACACGCAGGACTGATGCACAATGACCAGGAGCGTCTGATGGAAGCCTTGTGTAAGGAGGAGTAGGACACACAGGACTGATGCACAATGGCCAGGAGCGTCTGATGGAAGCCTCGTGTAATAAGGAGTAGGACATGCAGGACTGCTGCACAATGACCATCAGAGTCTGATGGAAGCCTTGTGTAAGAAGAAGGAGTAGGACACGCAAGACTGATGCACAATGACCAGGAGTGTCTGATGGAAGCTTCGTGTAAGGAGGAGTAGGACACGCAGGACTGATGCACAAAGACCAGGAGCATCTGATGGAAGCCTCGTGTAAGGAGGAGTAGGACATGCAGGACTGATGCACACTGACCTGGAGCATCTGATGGAAGCCTCGTGTAATAAGGAGTAGGACATGCAGGACTGCTGCACAATGACCATCAGAGTCTGATGGAAGCCTCGTGTAAGAAGAAGGAGTAGGACACGCAAGACTGATGCACAATGACCAGGAGTGTCTGATGGAAGCTTCGTGTAAGGAGTAGGACACGCAGGACTGATGCACAAAGACCAGGAGCATCTGATGGAAGCTTTGTGTAAGGAGGAGTAGGACACGCAGGACTGATGCACAATGACCAGGAGCATCTGATGGAAGCCTCGTGTAAGGAGGAGTAGGACATGCAGGACTGATGCACAATGGCAAGCAATGTCTGATGGAAGCCTCATGTAAGGAGGAGTAGAACACGCAGGACTGAAGCACAATGGCCAGGAGTGTCTCAATGAAGCCTCGTGTAAGGGGGAGTAGGCCATGCAGGACTGATGCACGATGACCAGGAACGTCTGATGGAAGCCGCGTGTAAGGAGGAGTAGGATACGCAGGACTGATGCACAATGACCAGGAGTGTCTGATGGAAGCCTCGTGTAAGGAGGAATAGGACATGCAGAACTTATGCACAATGGCCAGGAGCATCTGATGGAAGCCTCGTGTAAGGAGGAATAGGACATGCAGGACTGATGCACCATGGCCAGGAACGTCTGATGGGACCCTCGTGTAAGGGGGAGTAGGCCACGCAGGACTGAGGCACAATGGCCAGCAGTGTCTCTTGGAAGGCTCGTGAAAGGACTCTGATTAGGACACGCAGGACTGGTGCACACTGACCAGGAGCGTCTGATGGAAGCCTCTTGTAAGGAGGAGTAGGACACACAGGACTGATGTACAATGACCAGGAGCATCTGATGGAAGTCTTGTGTAAGGAATAGGACACGCAAGACTGACACACAATGACCAGGAGTGTCTGATGGAAGCCTCGTGTAAGTAGGAGTAGGACACACAGGACTGATGCACAAAGACCAGGAGCGTCTGATGGAAGCCTCGTGTAAGGAGGAGTAGGACACGCAGGACTGATGCACAATGACCAGGAGCATCTGATGGAAGCCTCGTGTAAGGAGGAGTAGGACACGCAGGACTGATGCACAATGACCAGGAGCGTCTGATGGAAGCTTCTTGTATGGAGTAGGACATGCAGGACTGATGCACAATGACCAGGGGCATCTCATGGAAGCCTCATGTAAGAAGGAGTAGGACACACAGTACTGCTGCACAATGACCATGAGAGTCTGATGGAAGCCTCGTGTAAGATGGAGTAGGACACGCAAGACTGATGCACAATGACCAGGAGTGTCTGATGGAAGCCTCGTGTAAGGATGAGTAGGACACGCAGGACTGATGCACAATGACCAGGAGTGTCTGATGGAAGCCTCGTGTAAGTAGGACACGCAGGACTGATGCACAAAGACCAGGAGCGTCTGATGGAAGCCTCGTGTAAGGAGGAGTAGGACACGCAGGACTGATGCACAATGACCAGGAGCATCTGATGGAAGCCTCATGTAAGGAGTAGGACACGCAGGACTGATGCACAATGACAAGGAGCGTCTGATGGAAGCTTCTTGTATGGAGGAGTAGGACATGCAGGACTGATGCACAATGACCAGGAGCATCTGATGGAAGCTTCGTGTAAGAAGGAGTAGGACATGCAGGACTGATGCACAATGACCAGGAGCGTCTGATGGAAGTCTCGTGTAAGGAGGAGTAGGACACGCAGGACTGATGCACAAAGACCAGGAGCGTCTGATAGAAGCCTCATATAAGGAGAAGTAGGACACGCACGACTGATGCACAATGACCAGGAGCGTCTGATGGAAGCCTCGTGTAAGGAGGAGTAGGACATGCAGGACTGATGCACAATGACCAGGAGCGTCTGATGGAAGCCTCGTGTAAGGAGGAGTAGGACACGCTCGACTGATGCACAATGACCAGGAGCGTCTGATGGAAGCCTCGTGTAAGGAGAAGTAGGACACGCACGACTGATGCACAATGACCAGGAGCGTCTGATGGAAGCCTCGTGTAAGGAGGAGTAGGACACGCAGGACTGATGCACAATGACCAGGAGCGTCTGATGGAAGCCTTGTGTAAGGAGGAGTAGGACACACAGGACTGATGCACAATGACCAGGAGCATCTGATGGAAGCCTCATATAAGGAGAAGTAGGACACGCAGGACTGATGCACAATGACCAGGAGCATCTGATGGAAGCCTCATATAAGGAGAAGTAGGACACGCAGGACTGATGCATCATGACCAGGAGCGTCTGATGGAAGCCTCATGTAAGGAGGAGTAGGAGACGCAGGACTGATGCACAATGACCAGGAGCGTCTGATGGAAGCCTCGTGTAAGGAGGAGTAGGACACGCAGAACTTATGCACAATGGCCAGGAGCGCCTGATGGAAGCCTCGTGTAAGGAGGAATAGGACATGCAGGACTGATGCACCATGGCCAGGAACGTCTGATGGGACCCTCGTGTAAAGGGGAGTAGGACACGCAGGACTGATGCACAATGGCCAGCAGTGTCTGATGGAAGCCTCGTGTAAGGAGGAGTAGGACACGCAGGACTGATGCACAATGACCAGGAGTGTCTGATGGAAGCCTCCTGTAAGGAGGAGTAGGACACGCAGGACTGATGCACAATGACCAGGAGTGTCTGATGGAAGCCTCGTGTAAGGAGGAATAGGACTTGCAGGACTGATGCACCCTGGCCAGGAACGTCTGATGGGACCCTCATGTAAAGGGGAGTAGGCCACGCAGGACTGATGCACAACGGCCAGCAGTGTCTGATGGAAGCCTCGTGTAAGGGGGAGTAGGATACGCAGGACTGATGCACAATGACCAGGAGCGTCTGATGGAAGCTTCTTGTATGGAGAAGTAGGACACGCAGGACTGATGCACAATGACCAGGAGCGTCTGATGGAAGCCTCCTGTAAGGAGGAGTAGGACATGCAGGACTCATGCACAATGACCAGGAGTGTCTGATGGAAGGATCGTGTAAGGAGGAGTAGGACACGCAGGACTGATGCACAATGACCAGGAGTGTCTGATGGAAGCCTCGTGTAAGGAGGAGTAGGACATGCAGGACTGATGCACAATGACCAGGAGTGTCTGATGGAAGCCTCGTTTAAGGAGGAGTAGGACACACAGGACTGATGCACAATGACCAGGAGCGTTTGATGGAAGCCTCGTGTAAGGAGGAGTAGGACACGCATGACTGATGCATCATGACCAGGAGCGTCTGATGGAAGCCTCGTGTAAGGAGGAGTAGGACACGCAGGACTGATGCACAATGACCAGGAGTGTCTGATGGAAGCCTTGTGTAGGAGGAATAGGACACGCAGGACTGATGTACAATGACCAGGAGTGTCTGATGGAAGCCTCGTGTAAGGAGGAGTAGGACACGCAGGACTGATGCACAATGACCAGGAGCGTCTGATGGAAGCCTCGTGTAAGGAGGAGTAGGACACGCAGGACTGATGTACAATGACCAGGAGCGTCTGATGGAAGCCTCGTGTAAGGACTTGGAGTAGGACACGCAGGGCTGATGCACAATGACCAGGAGCGTCTGATGGAAGCCTTGTGTAAGGAGGAATAGGACACGCAGGACTGATGCACAATGACCAGGAGCGTCTGATGGAAGCCTCGTGTAAGGAGGAGTAGGACACGCAGGACTGATGCACAATGTATATCTTACAGCTGAGACATTTAATGTTGGCCAATTGTAATAAATAAATGGATGAAAAATAATAACCTTATCTATTGTTATATTTATCCATTGAGAATATTTTTTTTTTATTACTCTTCAATCATCAACGGGGTAAGATTTATTTATTTTTTTTAAATGGCGGTGAGGAGTGAGTAACAATAAAATACTCAATTAAACAGTGAATTTTTATAAATGTAACAGGGTACAGGATTAATAAATAGACTTGGTAGAAGCCTTGTGTAGCATATTGCAAAATGCATGACCTAAAGCAGTAACCTAAGAAATAGCAGAGGCGAGCAGGAACTACAGAGCCTGGAGGTGGACATTGTGGCTGTAGGACCCTAAGGTTGCATGGGATCGTCTACCCCCCTCTGTGATATATATGTGCCAGCTACACCGCTAAAGCGATGGAGAGTGGGGAGAAGTGGACAAAGGATATCCAATAGTCTCCATTCCAAAGATATGTTTAATTATTGTGCTGACAGCATCTAATACTTATACAGGTTGAGTCTCCCATATCCAAATATTCCGAAATACGGAATATTCCGAAATACAGAATTTTTTTGGCCTTGAATGAGAAAATGTAACCTTTGATTTTTGATGGTTCACTGCACACAAACGTTGTCTAAGGCACAAATTATTACAAATATTGTATAAAATGACCTATAGGCTGTGTGTATAGGGTGTATATGAAACATACCTGAATTTTATGTATGTACACAAACTTTGTTTAAGCCACACAATTATTGAAAATATTGTATAAAATTACATGCAGGCTGTGTGTATAAGGTGTATATGACACATAAATGTATTCTGTGTGTATATTGGGGTCCCATTCGTATACCAACAAGAGGCCCGACCGGGACCTAATCTTCAAGTTATTAATTGAACCATCCCAGACCAATTGCCACCCTTCTGTGAAGTTTTTCTGTGTACAGTGTATGGTGGCCATGTCAGACGTACCTCATACTAGTCTGTACAGTGTATGGCGGCCACGTCAGAGATACCTCATACTGGTCTGTACAGTGTATGGTGGCCACGTCAGACATACCTCATACTGGTCTGTACAGTGTATGGTGGCCACGTCAGAGATACCGCATAATGGTCTGTACAGTGTATGGTGGCCACGTCAGAGATACCTCATACTGGTCTGTACAGGGTATGGTGGCCACGTCAGAGATACCGCATAATGGTCTGTACAGTGTATGGTGGCCACGTCAGAGATACCGCATAATGTTCTGTACAGTGTATGGCGGCCACGTCAGAGATACCTCATACTGGTCTGTACAGTGTATGGTGACCACGTCAGAGATACCTCATACTAGTCTGTACAGTGTATGGCGGCCACGTCAGAGATACCTCATAATGGTCTGTACAGTGTATGGCGGCCACGTCAGAGATACCGCATAATGGTCTGTACAGTGTATGGCAGCCACGTCAGAGATACCTCATACTGGTCTGTACAGTGTATGGCGACCACGTCAGAGATACCTCATACTAGTCTTTACAGTGTATGACGGCCACGTCAGAGATACCGCATAATGGTCTGTACAGTGTATGGCGGCCACGTCAGAGATACCTCATACTGGTCTGTACAGTGTATGGCGACCACGTCAGAGATACCTCATACTAGTCTGTACAGTGTATGGTGGCCACGTCAGAGATACCTCATAATGGTCTGTACAGTGTATGGCGGCCACGTCAGAGATACCTCATAATGGTCTGTACAGTGTATGGCGGCCACGTCAGAGATACCGCATAATGGTCTGTACAGTGTATGGCAGCCACGTCAGAGATACCTCATACTGGTCTGTACAGTGTATGGCGACCACGTCAGAGATACCTCATACTAGTCTTTACAGTGTATGACGGCCACGTCAGAGATACCGCATAATGGTCTCTACAGTGTATGGTGGCCACGTCAGAGATACCGAATAATGGTCTGTACAGTGTATGGCGGCCACGTCAGAGATACCTCATACTGGTCTGTACCTTGTATGGTGACCACGTCAGAGATACCTCATACTAGTCTGTACAGTGTATGGCGGCCACGTCAGAGATACCTCATAATGGTCTGTACAGTGTATGGTGGCCACGTCAGAGATACCTCATACTGGTCTGTACAGGGTATGGTGGCCACGTCAGAGATACCGCATAATGGTCTGTACAGTGTATGGTGGCCACGTCAGATACCGCATAATGGTCTGTACAGTGTATGGCGGCCACGTCAGAGATACCTCATAATGGTCTGTACAGTGTATGGTGGCCACGTCAGAGATACCGCATAATGGTCTGTACAGTGTATGGCGGCCACGTCAGAGATACCTCATACTGGTCTGTACAGTGTTTGGTGACCACGTCAGAGATACCGCATAATGGTCTGTACAGTGTATGGCGGCCACGTCAGAGATACTGCATAATGGTCTGTACAGTGTTTGGTGACCACATTAGAGATACCTCATACTGGTCTGTACAGTGTTTGGTGGCCACATCAGAGATACCTCATACTGGTCTGTACAGTGTTTGGTGACCACGTCAGAGATACTGCATAATGGTCTGTACAGTGTTTGGTGACCACGTCAGAGATACCGCATAATGGTCTGTACAGTGTTTGGTGACCACGTCAGAGATACTGCATAATGGTCTGTACAGTGTTTGGTGACCACGTCAGAGATACCGCATAATGGTCTGTACAGTGTATGGCGGCCACGTCAGAGATACTGCATAATGGTCTGTACAGTGGGCCTGATTCAGAGCCGCTCGTAAGCGGGCGCTCGTTCGCTCCGAGCGATGTTCACACATCTGCGCATTCGTATGGGTCGTAATGCGCATGCGCCAACCAGTCATTGCGGTCGGAAATCGTGCGCTCGGAAAACAGCGAGGGCCCGCTAATTTGAGTGACAGAATGAGGGGTTTGTGGGTGGTAACAGGGGAAGGTGCTTGAAAACGGAGAGTGGAGATCCGAACGCAGGCGTGCCAAACGGTCAAAACGGGCGTTTTAATGGGTGTGCATAATTAACAAAGAAGCGTCATCGACCACGTCACTTAGTTGTCTTTTAGCCTGAACTGCTCGCAGTGATAGCGGTAGGAAAATCCTACCACAAGAATTGCCAGCAGTTCAGACGCCTTTCGATGTACTCGATTAATCAAATAAATAGCGGAGATGACGTATGATGCGAGCGGCCAAGGGGCGTCTTTACAAAATAGCGAGAGCATGTTTCGGACACTCGCTCAGACATAGAGGCGTCCACAAATAGCGTCCGGCTCTGAATCAGGCCCACTGTTTGGTGACCACGTCAGAGATGCTGCATAATGGTCTGTACAGTGTTTGGTGACCACGTCAAAGATACCGCATAAAGGTCTGTACAGTGTATGGTGACCATGTCGGACATGCCTCATATTGGTCTGTACAGTGTATGGTGGCCAATGACAAGCCACAGCCGTGTCACATGTTTCTTTCATTACTCTCAATAAAAAAATATACAGTTAAACAAAAAAACAAAGTATACCAAAACATTGTCTAATACAACATTAACCAACAAAACTATCTTTTTTTTAATTTCTCTGTCATACAACAGGTACATATGTAGTTAGAATGATGCACCACACAATCACCTATATTTCATTAATACCCCTGTCACGCGGAAGCCCCGGCTCCGACCCGGGATACTGAACACAGGCTGAAGCCCGATGATGACTTACCCCGCTCACACTAGCCGTTGTACCTGGGTTATTCCAGGATCATCGCCGTTCACACAGGACACTTGGAGATGACGCAATGTGTGACGCCGCGTAGGGCTATACACCCATACCTCCTAACAATTCAGAGTAGTGAAGCAGTACGTGGGGCGTGGCCACATGATGGGGGTGTCACCACGCCTCTGCGGCGTTGCAATGCTAAAAAGATAAAAAGAGCTATGTTGCCCCTTATCCCCATTCACATCCCACCTAACAACCCTTCACTAATGGGCAATGCCCTTCAACTTTGACTCTGCAGTACAGTGATACAGAGGCCTTAATTTGTCGCTCACTGACCAGCCAGCATCAGGACAGTTAGGCAATAAGGGTATTACATGGTGGTCCATGCCAATATAAAGCACTCAGAACACTAAGGGTATACCATCATTATATATACATATGCACCAGGCTCTGGCTGAACCCTGATTTCTCAGAGATGAGATCCTGGTGAGTACTTATACCAGGGGTGGCCAACCCGGGGCTCCCATGTTTGTAATATGCGGCTCCCCCCACTGGAACTGGATCACTGGTCTCTGAAGGGATCAGAGACTAAAGAAACCTCTGATCGCTTCTAGCGTTTCTAGTGATGCATTGCGCGATGTGAGGCGCCCGCCCTGTGCGCCTGCTGGATCTAGTTAGATCCATTCAGAGCGAGGCAGCGGCTGCTGAAGCCAGAGCCAGCGTGGTCAGGTAAGTACTGGGCTGGGGGCACAAATACAGGGGGAACTGCTTAAGGGGCACTACTCTTTAGGCGGCACAAATACAAGGAGCACTGCATAAAGGGCACAAATACAGAGGGTGCTGCCTAAAGGGGAACAACTACTGGGGGCATTGCATAATGGGCACTGGCTTTCTCAATGTATTTGATGTGGTTCTGGATTTCAATATGTATTTTATGTGGAGCTGGCTTGTTTCTGTGTATGTTATGTGGAGCTGGCTTGTTTCAGTGTATGTTATGTGGATCTGGCTTGTTTCTGTGTATGTTACGTGGATCTGGCTTGTTTCTGTGTATGTTATGTGGATCTGGCGTGTTTCTGTGTATGTTACGTGGATCTGGCTTGTTTCTGTGTATGTTACGTGGATCTGGCTTGTTTCAGTGTATGTTACGTGGATCTGGCTTGTTTCAGTGTATGTTATGTGGATCTGGCTTGTTTCTGTGTATGTTACGTGGATCTGGCTTGTTTCAGTGTATGTTATGTGGATCTGGCTTGTTTCAGTGTATGTTATGTGGATCTGGCTTGTTTCAGTGTATTTTATGTGGAGCTGGCTTGTTTCTGTGTATTATATGTGGATCTGGCTTGTTTCTGTGTATGTTACGTGATCTGGCTTGTTTCAGTGTATGTTACGTGGATCTGACTTGTTTCTGTGTATGTTATGTGGATCTGGCTTGTTTCAGTGTATGTTATGTGGATCTGGCTTGTTTCTGTGTATGTTATGTGGATCTGGCTTGTTTCTGTGTATTATATGTGGATCTGGCTTGTTTCAGTGTATGTTATGTGGATCTGGCTTGTTTCAGTGTATGTTATGTGGATCTGGCTTGTTTCTGTGTATTATATGTGGATCTGGCTTGTTTCTGTGTATTATATGTGGATCTGGCTTGTTTCAGTGTATGTTATGTGGATCTGGCTTGTTTCTGTGTATGTTATGTGGATCTGGCTTGTTTCTGTGTATGTCATGTGGATCTGGCTTGTTTCAGTGTATTTTATGTACACTCTACCTCCTGGAGAGTGTTCTTGATTTGGCCAACTGTTGTGAAGGGTTTTTTCTTCACCAGGGAAATAATTCTTCTGTCATCCACCACAGTTGTTTTCCGTGGTCTTCCGGGTCTTTTGGTGTTGCTGAGCTCTCCGGTGCGTTCTTTCTTTTTAAGAATGTTCCAAACAGTTGATTTGGCCACACCTAATGTTTTTGCTATCTCTCTGATGGGTTTGTTTTGATTTTTCAGCCTAATGATGGCTTGCTTCACTGATAGTGACAGCTCTTTGGATCTCATATTGAGAGTCGACAGCAACTGATTCCAAATGCAAATGTCACACCTAGAATCAACTCCAGACCTTTTACCTGCTTAATTGATAATGAAATAACGAGGGAATAGCCCACACCTGTCCATGAAATAGCTTTTGAGTTGATAGTCCCATTACTTTTGGCCCCTTAAAAAGTGGGAGGCACATATAGAAACCGTTGTAATTCCTACACCGTTCACCTGATGGGATGTAATTACCCTCAAATTAAATCTGAAAGTCTGCAGGTAAAGCACATCTTTTTTGTTTCGTTTCAAAACCATTGTGGTGGTGAATAGAGACCAAAATCTGAAAATTCTGTCAATGTCCCAATATTTATGCACCTGATTGTATGTATTTATATAAATGGTAGATGATATATGCATAAGGTATATATATATATTTATATAAATGGTAGATGATATACACATTAGGCATATATATGTATTTATATAAATGGTAGATGATATACACATAAGGTATATATATATATATTTATATAAATGGTAGATGATATATACACATTAGGCATATATATGTATTTATATAAATGGTAGATGATATATACACATTAGGCATATATATGTATTTATATAAATGGTAGATGATATACACATAAGGCATATATATGTATATATATAATTGGTAGATGATATATACACATTAGGCATATATATGTATTTATATAAATGGTAGCAGATATACGCATTAGGCATATATATGTATTTATATAAATGGTAGATGATATACACATTAGGCATATATATGTATTTATATAAATGGCAGATGATATACACATTAGGCATATATATATATTTATATAAATGGTAGATGATATACGCATTAGGCATATATATGTATTTATATAAATGGTAGATGATATACACATTAGGCATATATATGTATTTATATAAATGGTAGATGATATACACATTAGGCATATATATGTATTTATATAAATGGTAGCAGATATACGCATTAGGCATATATATGTATTTATATAAATGGTAGCAGATATACGCATTAGGCATATATATGTATTTATATAAATGGTAGATGATATACACATTAGGCATATATATGTATTTATATAAATGGTAGATGATATACACATTAGGCATATATATGTATTTATATAAATGGTAGATGATATACACATTAGGCATATATATGTATTTATATAAATGGTAGATGATATACACATTAGGCATATATATGTATTTATATAAATGGTAGATGATATACACATTAGGCATATATATGTATTTATATAAATGGCAGATGATATACGCATTAGGCATATATATGTATTTATATAAATGGCAGATGATATACACATTAGGCATATATATGTATTTATATAAATGGTAGATGATATACACATTAGGCATATATATGTATTTATATAAATGGCAGATGATATACGAATTAGGCATATATATATGTATTTATATAAGTGGTAGATGATATACACATTAGGCATATATATGTATTTATGTAAATGGTAGATGATATACACATTAGGCATATATATATATATATATATATATATATATATATATATAAATGGTAGATGATATACACATTAGGCATATATATGTATTTATATAAATGGTAGATGATATACACATTAGGCATATATATGTATTTATATAAATGGTATATGATATACGCATTAGGCATATATATGTATTTATATAAATGGTATATGATATACACATTAGGCATATATTTGTATTTATATAAATGGTAGATGATATATATACACATTAGGCATATATATATATATATATATATATATAAATGGTAGATGATATACACATTAGGCATATATATGTATTTATATAAATGGTAGATGATATACACATTAGGCATATATATGTATTTATATAAGTGGTATATGATATACACATTAGGCATATATATGTATTTATATAAATGGTAGATGATATACACATTAGGCATATATATGTATTTATATAAATGGTAGATGATATACACATTAGGCATATATATGTATTTATATAAATGGTAGATGATATACACATTAGGCATATATATGTATTTATATAAATGGTAGATGATATACACATTAGGCATATATATGTATTTATATAAGTGGTATATGATATACACATTAGGCATATATATGTATTTATATAAATGGTAGATGATATACACATTAGGCATATATATGTATTTATATAAATGGTAGATGATATACACATTAGGCATATATATGTATTTATATAAATGGCAGATGATATACGCATTAGGCATATATATGTATTTATATAAATGGCAGATGATATACACATTAGGCATATATATGTATTTATATAAATGGTAGATGATATACACATTAGGCATATATATGTATTTATATAAATGGCAGATGATATACGAATTAGGCATATATATATGTATTTATATAAGTGGTAGATGATATACACATTAGGCATATATATGTATTTATGTAAATGGTAGATGATATACACATTAGGCATATATATATATATATATATATATATATATATATATAAATGGTAGATGATATACACATTAGGCATATATATGTATTTATATAAATGGTAGATGATATACACATTAGGCATATATATGTATTTATATAAATGGTATATGATATACGCATTAGGCATATATATGTATTTATATAAATGGTATATGATATACACATTAGGCATATATATGTATTTATATAAATGGTAGATGATATATATACACATTAGGCATATATATATATATATATATATATATATATATATAAATGGTAGATGATATACACATTAGGCATATATATGTATTTATATAAATGGTAGATGATATACACATTAGGCATATATATGTATTTATATAAGTGGTATATGATATACACATTAGGCATATATATGTATTTATATAAATGGTAGATGATATACACATTAGGCATATATATGTATTTATATAAATGGTAGATGATATACACATTAGGCATATATATGTATTTATATAAATGGTAGATGATATACACATTAGGCATATATATGTATTTATATAAATGGTAGATGATATACACATTAGGCATATATATGTATTTATATAAATGGTAGATGATATACGCATAAGGCATATATATGTATTTATATAAATGGTATATGATATACACATTAGGCATATATATGTATTTATATAAATGGTAGATGATATACACATTAGGCATATATATGTATTTATATAAATGGTATATGATATACGCATTAGGCATATATATGTATTTATATAAATGGTATATGATATACACATTAGGCATATATATGTATTTATATAAATGGTAGATGATATACACATTAGGCATATATATGTATTTATATAAATGGTAGATGATATACGCATAAGGCATATATAAGCCGGGCAGTGTTAGCGCTTAGCCACAGGGAGGGAGGGTTAGGTCAGGGAATCCCCAGGGTTAGATTACAGGGAGGGGGGATAGGTTTAGGCATCAAAGGGGGGGGTTTAGGGTTAGGCACCACCCCCAGAGGGTTAGGTTTAGGGTGCGGGGAGGGGGATAGGTTTAGGCATCACTGGGGGGGAGGTTAGGGTTAGGCACCACTAAGGGAGGGTTAGGGTTAGGGGGTGGAGAGGGGATGGTTAGGGTACTTAACAGCCCCAGTCGTGATCCTGACGGTTTGGGCTTCCAGCGTCAGTATGTAGTCCGGCGGCATTACATACCGATTCCGATATTATCCATCCATTGTTATACTGGGCACAGGACTGTTTATTAAATGTCTTTTTTCTACATACACTGGTCCTAGCGCCGTTGGCTCATTTTAAAATGGTTCCTCACCACAACTGTTCACCCATTCAGGGCTGCAACCGCCATCCTGGCCGCGTAGGCCGGCGCTCCAGCCACAGATGGATACTATAACCGCTGTCATCCTCTTTCCACCCTGAATACAAGTCACATTTAATACATTTGTTTGTTTGTTTGGACTAATCTCCTGAACCACTGGACGGATTTTGATGAGATTTGCACTATTCTATACAGCATTGGTTGAGGCAGGTTTAGGTGTATGAACCATTCATCTGTGACAAAAGGGAGCCAAGCAGTGATGACATTACTGAAGCAAGTCACAGAACAAACTGTTGTGCTGTGTGAGTGACTGACTGCTGCATGGGTGAGGGCTATGCTCTGATTGGCTCTCTGAGACAGTGAGAACCAATCAGAGATAGCAATGTGCCCTGTTGCTTAGAAGCAGCCTAGAGAGGGGAGGGAGTCAGGAACTGAGCAAGGTCACTTCTCAGGCAGAGAGGGCGGGATGTACTAAAGGTAAACATGCTGTTCTCTGGGGTTTTACCGCATTCCCCGAATGTACTAAGCACCTGGAATGCGATGCATTCCAGTGCTTCGTCCCGATGGGTAATGCCACAGGTGGGCGCGTCACTGTATGTCGCACATAGCAGGACAGTCAGTCATGTGACACAGGTGGGCGTGTCACTATGTCGCACATAGCGGTACAGTCAGTCATGTGACACAGGTGGGCGCGTCACTGTATGTCGCACATAGCAGTACAGTCACCCATTTGACACAGGTGGGCGCAACACTGTATGTCGCACATAGCGGTACAGTCAGTCATGTGACACAGGTGGGCGTATCACTGTATGTCGCACATAGCAGTACAGTCAGTCATGACAGGTGGGCGTGTCACTATGTTGCACATAGCGTTACAGTCAGTCATGTGACACAGGTGGGCGTGTCACTGTATGTCGCACATAGCACATAGCAGTACAGTTAGTCATGTGACACAGGTGGGCGTGTCACTGTAAGTTGCAAATAGCAGTTCAGTCAGTCATGTGACACAGGTGGGCGTGTCACTATTTCGCACATAGCAGTAAAGTCAGTCATGTGACACAGGTGGGCATGTCACTGTAAGTTGCACATAGCAGTACAGTTAGTCATGTGACACAGGTGGGCGTGTCACTGTATGTCACACATAGCAGTACAGTCAGTCATGTGACACAGGTGGGCGTGTCACTGTAAGTTGCACATAGCAGTACAGTCAGTCATGTGACACAGGTGGGCGTGTCACTGTATGTTGCACATAACAGTACAGTTAGTCATGTGACACAGGTGGGCGTGTCACTGTATGTCGTACATAGCAGTACAGTCACCCATGTGACACAGGTGAGCGTGTCACTGTATGTCGTACATAGCAGTACAGTTAGTCATGTGACACAGGTGGGCGTGTCACTGTAAGTTGCACATAGCAGTACAGTCACTCATGTGACACGGGTGGGCGTGTCACTGTATGTCGCACATAGCAGTACAGTCACCCATGTGACACAGTTGGGCGTGTCACTGTATGTCGCACATAGCAGTACAGTCACCCATGTGACACAGGTGGGCGTGTCACTGTATGTCGTACATAGCAGTACAGTTAGTCATGTGACACAGGTGGGCGTGTCACTGTATGTCGTACATAGCAGTACAGTTAGTCATGTGACACAGGTGGGCGGGCTTCCCTCATTTACCAATTGGTAGAATCAGGCAAAACTCTCCATTGGTAAAACTCTCCTAAAATGATGCCCTCCTCACCTCATATCAAATCTGTAACCATTTACTCTGCTTATCGTTGAAGGGTTTTAAAAATACAATGTTATGCTGGGTACACACTATGCAATATGTTGTTCATACAGCCGATAGAGGACATATCGCTAGTGTCAGAGGCAAACAGCCAACAAATCTGTGTGGTCAAGTTGAAGAGCCGAACGCATGCATGCGTGCAAAAATGGGGCAAAAATCCACGCCCCATTTTTCTGCGAACGCCTTTGGTATGACATTTTCAGGAGCATGACCTTGTCACACCCCCGTTTTTAGTCACGCTGGCGGCGAGCCCAGCACATTGAAAATCCACGATTTACATAAAAGTTCCCAGTATAATTTTTCACTGTTGAAGTGAAAGAAAAAGCCAGAGGAATATAGAAACCACTGACATAGCCACGTTCACATAAAATACACAGAAACAAGCCAGATCCACATAAAATACACAGAAACAAGCCAGATCCACATAAATTACACAGAAACAAGCCAGATCCATATAACATACACAGAAACAAGCCAGATCCACATAACATACACAGAGACAAGCCAGATCCACATAACATACACTAAAACAAGCCACATAAAATACACTGAAACAAACCAGGTCCACATTAAATACACTGAAACAAGCTAGAGCCACATCAACTATACAGAAACAAGCCAGATCCACATAACATACACTGAAACAAGCCAGGTCCACATACACTGAAACAAGCCAGATCCACATAAAATATACTGGAGCAAGCCAGATCCACAGAAAATACACAGAAACAAACCAGGTCCACGTAACATACACAGAAACAAGCCATGTCCACATAAAATACACAGAAACAAGCCAGATCCACGTAAAATACACAGAAACAAGCCAGATCCACATAACATACACTGAAACAAGCCAGATCCACATAACATACACTGAAACAAGCCAGATCCACATAAAATACACTGAAACAAGCCAGATCCACATAAAATACACAGAAACAAGCCAGGTCCACATAACATACACAGAAACAAGCCAGATCCACATAAAATACACAGAAACAAGCCAGATCCACATAAAATACACAGAAACAAGCCAGATCCACATAAAATAAACTGAAACAAGCCAGATCCACATAAAATACACTGAAACAAGCCAGATCCACATAAAATATCCAGAGACATGCCAGATCCACATAAAATACACTGAAATAAGCCAGGTCCACATAAAATACAATGAAACAAGCCAGATCCACATAAAATACACTGAATCAAGCCAGATCCACATAAAATACAGAGACAAGCCAGATCCACATAAAATACACAGAAACAAGCCAGTTCCACATAAAATACACAGAAACAAGCCAGTTCCACATAAAATACACAGAAACAAGCCAGATTCACATAACATACACTGAAACAAGCCAGATCAACATAAAATATACATAAACAAGCCAGGTCCACATAAAATACACAGACACAAGCCAGTTCCACATAAAATACACAGAAACAAGCCAGATCCACACTATATGTGTCTGCAGTTAAAGCACATCTTGTTTGTTTCATTTCAAAGCCATTGTGGTGGTGAATAGAGGCCAAAATATGAAAATTCTGTCAATGTCCCAATATTTATGCACCTAACTGTATATATGCCTAATGCATATATCATCTACCATTTACATAAATACATATATATCCCTAATACGTATATCATCTACCATTTATATAAATACATATATATGCCTAATGCATATATCATCTACCATTTATATAAATACATATATATGCCTTATGCGTATATCATATACCATTTATATAAATACATATGCCTAATACGTATATCATCTACCATTTATCTAAATACATATATATGCCTAATGTGTATATCTACCATTTATCTAAATACATATATATGCCTAATGCGTATATCATCTACCATTTATATATATATACATATATATGCCTAATGCGTATATCATCTACCACTTATATAAATACATATATATGCCTAATGTGTATATCATCTACCATTTATATAAATACATATATATGCCTAAGGCATATACCATTTATATAAATACATATATATATGCCTAATGCATATTTCATCTACCATTTATATTGTGAGGATACGGGGTTCACTCAATCACCCAGACACCGAGCAGATGAAACCAACGTGATGGTTTATTTTTCCACAGCACACAGAAATAGACAATATGTCAGGACAAGCAGTAAATCCAGTGAACGGGCAATAAACAGGTAGCAGTCCAGACAGAGGCAGTCCCAGTAGAGTATAATGTCCCAGAACAATTCCACGAAATAGCTAGAGACCCTCAGTCCCCACAGTAGAAACTATCACTGATCACGCAGCAGTGCATAGCGTATGTCCACTCAAGCATTTCCAGGACCCCATGCAGTAGAAGCTAATCACAGAACACACAGCAATGAATAGCGTATAGGTCCTTGCAGGATTTCCAAGTATAAATCCACAGAACTGGTGATGCGTTCCACTAGCACCTTGGCAGAGCGAGGCCTCTTAGCCAAAGTCAGCGACTAACATGTGGAGTTGCCTTCAGTGACCTGTTTTAAAATCTTCCAATTTCCCACGATATTGTGACCTCCCAGGGGGGGTTGCACCGTTTCCTGATTGGTGCGAGTCCCTTATGCTGTCACTTTCTCCTACCTCCTCTGGGTATTACTTCCCTGACGAACACCTGCTGGGATGGTTCCGTTCAGTCTACCAGGTTCACGTGAAGCACACAACAGGCAAATGGAAGGAGGAGTAAATCCTGAGCGTCCCCTGGGGAGGTGGGAATTAACTTAGAGGGTCTTTTGTTCTGGGAGGTGTCACCTTGCTCTAACACAGACATATGGACCAGGCTAACATCAAGGCTTATCCAGTATTAAACATTTCAATAACTTACATTATTACAGTACATAATAGACATGCTAATGAAAATGTGTGTCCTGAGAATGATCACACATACACTAGGAGACGGGAAGTTGAACACAAAAGGACTAAAAAGTAAATTGATCTCTGCAAGGACTGAGATGCTGCCAGTACATTTGTAACACACATCTCATGTCCTCACATTCCTCTCCCACTTTTTAGGCCTTGTTCCCTGGGGGGATCCAGAACCACTACTGACTGGGCGAGGTGGGGTGCAGGGTAAAGCATCTTGTGGGTGAGTGTGCCACCAGTGTCCCACAGAGTAATGTAACATAAGACCCAGGATGTAAGAAGCAGTCTAGTTAGACAATCCGCAAGTACAGAATTACAATATAACATGTCCCCTTTTTCCACCAGAGGATTTAGCAATTCCCCCAAGTCAGACGTTCGGTGTTCCCCCTTCACATTATCACACCCCTTTCCCCAAATCATACTAATCGGGCATCCTAACACCCTCACTTCTGGAACAAAGGGGCAGTGGGTACCTTCCCCCTCACCACCTTGTACAAGTAACGGTTGCCCAGGGGCAGGCAAATATTGGGTCTCTTTACATGGCACTTCTGTGGCAGTGTCCATTCCTTCCTCCCCCAAACACCAACTGGGGGGCTGACAACTTTCAGTGCAACATGTGGGCTCCTCACGGCTCGGGCCCCAGGATGAACCTTGTATATGGAACAATGCAGTTAGTGGCTGCAGGGGAGCCACCAGGACAGGCTGGTCCTGTCCCAGCCCTCCCCCCTCAAAAGCCAGAGTCTCACCTGGAACTTCTTCTGGACTGTCCTCCTCCTTGGTAACTCCCTCTTCTAGCCCGGTCGGCTGGATAACTGGTTGGGTACCACACCGTGTTTTAACCGCTGAACACTCCAAAATTATCTCCACACATGCCTCGTGTTCTGTGAGATGCAGGGGGCCGGGTGGTGCAGTGCCTTCTCCCTGGGGTGGGAGAAGGGGTTGCAAGCGCTGTCTCCTGACATCCACCTGGTCTGTATTTGCTGGAATCTTACTAAGGGCAGGCAAATCCCCTGGCACATAGTTACAGTCCACACCACTGTCCGAGTTATTACAGGGTGATAACAAATCCTCTTCTGATTTATGATGTGATGTTAGGTTAACAGTCTTTGCTACCCATGTTCCATTTAAATCACAGGGTACGTACCAACATTTTGCCTGCAATTCCTCAGTTTCCAAATAGGGGATCAGGTACAATCCTTCATATCCTTCAGGGGGAGTTAGGATAGCAGGGCATACACAGGGCATTTTCTCCTCAGCCTCCCCCGATGAAATAAAAGAGTCTGCCATTGCCAGTTCATCATGATGGGCCTCTCCCAGCTGAGTATGCTGAACCACCTGGACCACGATGCCATCTGCGACTGGTATGCTTGTGGTTGGGAAGTGAGATGATACTCCCCCAACCTTGGTGATCTCCTCTCGGACACCGTCCTCATAGGTCCCCTGGCAGCTGGTTAATAGGTCTCCATCTTCCACCTCAGCAAAAGGGAAGGTGTAGTGCGACTCCTCCTGGGGTGCCTGTATTATGGGCACTGCTTCCTTCACTTGGGCGCTAGCCTCTCCCAGTATAGTACACTGGGCAGCTGTGTCCTTTGGGAGTGGGAGAAGCTGTTGCAGGCGGTGCCTTTCTGCATTCACCCTGCAACACTGGTCCCGCCAGCCTGGGGTATCCAGGAGACCACGATCTGAGGCCTCTTCTTCTGCCACAACAAAGCACAACTCCAGACACTCCAGCTGTTCCCCCACACTCATCCGTGGGCCGAGATGGAGGATAAATGTCCGATAATCAGTGAACGCTTTGGTGGGGTCCCCCTCGTCCTGGAGTATACACTGAAGGATTTCCCTGCGCGTGCCGAATTGGCCAGGGATGCCCCGCAGCTGGCATTCTGCTACCAACACCTCCATGCTCATTTCGTCCAGAGGGCTTAGGGGCCCCCCTGACAATGACCCCGCTCCACTGGTAACAGTTAATTTTGGGGCAACCCCCTCGGTTGTCTGGCCGGGTTGCAGTAGTTCTATTTCGGATCTTTCCTCTGGGTCTATCCAGGAATACCACTTATCCTGCACCTGCCCTTCTGTCTTTGTACAGTGGCTTCCTTGTATCATTTGGGCCATTGTAGCCTTCACTTCCTCCGCGAATTCTACAAACTCTGGTTCATCCAGCATCTTCCATGTGACTGCTTCACTTCTGCAGTGCATGAAAGCATCTCCCAGATAACACAATTTGTCTGTTAAGCTGGATACTCTCCACCCGCTAATCATCCTCCGAGCATCATTCCAGTATGCCCATATGTACTGCATCCTTATAATAAATAATATATCCGGCTTCCTAGCCTGCCGACATACCGACGTACCTCCATCCACGAGCTTCACTGCCCTGGGAGACTTGAGGCACTGACTTTCTTTCCTTAGCACCATTTTACCTTTTACAGGACTGACGACCACTCAGTTGGCCTGATCCTCTCTTCTCTATTGTGAGTGACTTCACGCTTTCACTGCTCCTTGATTGATGTCTGAATGATCCCACTGTCGCTGCCGCCAAATGTGAGGATACGGGGTTCACTCAATCACCCAGACACCGAGCAGATGAAACCAACGTGATGGTTTATTTTTCCACAGCACACAGAAATAGACAATATGTCAGGACAAGCAGTAAATCCAGTGAACGGGCAATAAACAGGTAGCAGTCCAGACAGAGGCAGTCCCAGTAGAGTATAATGTCCCAGAACAATTCCACGAAATAGCTAGAGACCCTCAGTCCCCACAGTAGAAACTATCACTGATAACGCAGCAGTGCATAGCGTATGTCCACTCAATCACTTCCAGGACCCCACACGTAGAAACTATCAGAGATCACACAGCAGTGATAGTCCCTGGGTACAATCAAGCATTTCCAGGACCCCATGCAGTAGAAGCTAATCACAGAACACACAGCAATGAATAGCGTATAGGTCCTTGCAGGATTTCCAAGTATAAATCCACAGAACTGGTGATGCGTTCCACTAGCACCTTGGCAGAGCGAGGCCTCTTAGCCAAAGTCAGCGACTAACATGTGGAGTTGCCTTCAGTGACCTGTTTTAAAATCTTCCAATTTCCCACGATATTGTGACCTCCCAGGGGGGGTTGCACCGTTTCCTGATTGGTGCGAGTCCCTTATGCTGTCACTTTCTCCTACCTCCTCTGGGTATTACTTCCCTGACGAACACCTGCTGGGATGGTTCCGTTCAGTCTACCAGGTTCACGTGAAGCACACAACAGGCAAATGGAAGGAGGAGTAAATCCTGAGCGTCCCCTGGGGAGGTGGGAATTAACTTAGAGGGTCTTTTGTTCTGGGAGGTGTCACCTTGCTCTAACACAGACATATGGACCAGGCTAACATCAAGGCTTATCCAGTATTAAACATTTCAATAACTTACATTATTACAGTACATAATAGACATGCTAATGAAAATGTGTGTCCTGAGAATGATCACACATACACTAGGAGACGGGAAGTTGAACACAAAAGGACTAAAAAGTAAATTGATCTCTGCAAGGACTGAGATGCTGCCAGTACATTTGTAACACACATCTCATGTCCTCACATATATAAATACATATATATGCCTAATGCATCTACCATTTATATAAATACATATATATGCCTAATGCATATTTCATCTACCATTTATATAAATACATATATATGCCTAATGTGTGTATCATCTACCATTTATATATATACATATATATGCCTAATATGTATATCATCTACCACTTATATAAATACATATATATGTCTAATGTGCATATCATCTACCACTTATATAAATACATATATATGCCTAATGTGCATATCATTTACCACTTATATAAATACATATATATGCCTAATGCGTATGTCATCTACCATTTATATAAATACATATATATGCCTTATGTGTATATCATCTACCATTTATATAAATACATATATATGCCTTATGTGTATATCATCTACCACTTATATAAATACATATATATGCCTAATGCGTACATCATCTACCATTTATATAAATACATATATTTGCCTAATGTGTATATCTGCTACCATTTATATAAATACATATATTTGCCTAATGTGTATATCATCTACCATTTATATAAATACATATATATGCCTAATGTGTATATCATCTACCATTTATATATATATATATATATATATATACATATATATATGCCTTATGCGTATATCATCTACCATTTATATAAATACATATATATGCCTAATGCGTATATCATCTACCATTTTTTTAAATACATATATATACCTTATGCGTACATCATCTACCATTTATATAAATACATATATATGCCTAATGCGTATATCATCTACCATTTATATAAATACATATATATGCCTAATGCATATACCATTTATATAAATACATATATATGCCTAATGCGTATATCATCAACCATTTATATAAATACATTTATATGCCTAATGTGTATATTATCTACCATTTATATAAATACATATATATGCCTAATGTGTATATCATCTACCATTTATATAAATACATATATATGCCTAATGTGTATATCATCTACCACTTATATAAATACATATATATGCCTAATGTGTATATCATCTACCATTTATATAAATACATATATATGCCTAATGCGTATATCATCTACCATTTATATAAATACATATATATGCCTAATGTGTATATATCATCTACCATTTATATAAATACATATATATGCCTAATGTGTATATCATCTACCATTTATATAAATACATATATATGCCTAATGCGTATATCATCTGCCATTTATATAAATACATATATATGCCTAATGTGTATATCATCTACCATTTATATAAATACATATATATGCCTAATGTGTATATCATCTACCATTTATATAAATACATATATATGCCTGATGTGTATATCATCTACCATTTATATAAATACATATATATGCCTGATGTGTATATCATCTACCATTTATATAAATACATATATATGCCTGATGTGTATATCATCTACCATTTATATAAATACATATATATGCCTGATGTGTATATCATCTACCATTTATATAAATACATATATATGCCTAATGCGTATATCATCTGCCATTTATATAAATACATATATATGCCTAATGCGTATATCATCTGCCATTTATATAAATACATATATATGCCTAATGCGTATATCATCTACCATTTATATAAATACATATATATGCCTAATGTGTATATCATCTACCATTTACATAAATACATATATATGCCTAATGTGTATATCATCTACCACTTATATAAATACATATATATGCCTAATGCGTATATCATCTGCCATTTATATAAATACATATATATGCCTAATGCGTATATCATCTACCATTTACATAAATACATATATATGCCTAATGTGTATATCATCTACCATTTACATAAATACATATATATGCCTAATGTGTATATCATCTACCATTTACATAAATACATATATATGCCTTATGTGTATATCATCTACCATTTATATAAATACATATATATGCCTAATGTGTATATCATCTACCATTTATATATATATATATATATATATACATATATATATGCCTTATGCGTATATCATCTACCACTTATATATATATATATATATATATATACATATATATATGCCTAATGTCTATATCATCTACCATTTATATAAATACATATATATGCCTAATGTGTATATCATCTACCATTTATATAAATACATATATATGCCTAATGTGTATATCATCTACCATTTATATATATACACATATATGCCTAATGCGTATATCATCTACCATTTATATAAAAACATATATATCCCTAATATGTATATCATATACCATTTATATAAATACATATATATGCCTAATGCGTATATCGTCTACCATTTATATAAATACATATATATGCCTAATGCGTATATCATCTACCATTTATATAAATACATATATATCCCTAATACGTATATCATCTACCATTTATATAAATACATATATATCCCTAATACGTATATCATATACTAATTATATAAATACATATATATGCCTAATGCGTATATCATCTACCATTTATATAAATACATATAATATGAGATATGGTAAGAACTTACCCTTGTTATCTCTATTTCTACGAAGTCCATAGGGTTCCACAGGATACCTTGGGGTATAGGTGATGACGTAGTCTTCAGGCACCACAGAGTTAAAGTTTTCAGCCTCCCAGGATTCATCTGGGTCCCTCTCCTATACCCCGCCCCCGGGCCAAGGCATCTCAGTTATGTCACAAGCCATAGGCCGGAGGAGGAGAAGAAAGAGAGAGAATAAAAAATCTGGACACTCACAAGAATCACATTCTCACCATAGGGAGACGGAAAAATCGGTGACCAGAATAAAGCCCATCTGCAGTACAGGTGCGACAGGGCGGGAGTCCTGTGGAACCCTATGGACTTCGTAGAAATAGAGATAACAAGGGTAAGTTCTTACCATATCTCATATTTTCTACTTCAGGGTCCATAGGGTATCCACAGGATACTTTGGGGATGTCCCAAAGCAGTATCCTTTAAGGGTGGGGACGCTCCTGTGCTGAGGAGAATCCGCCGCCCGAAGGAATCATCCTGAGAGGCAAAGTGTCAAAAGAGTAATACCTCACAAAGGTATGGACAGAAGACTACGTAGCAGTCTTGCAGATCTGAACTGCAGAGGCACCACGTCTAGCTGCCCACGAAGGACCCACAGACCTAGTGGAATGAGCCCTCACCAAGGAGGGAACTGGAAGACCTTCATGAAGATAAGCTTCTGAAATTGCCATACGAATCCAGCCTGCCAAAGTCTACTTTGAAGCAGGCCAACCCTTTTTACGGAAGCCATAGAGGACAAACAAGGCGTCCGACTTCCTAAAAGAATAAGTGCGGTCAACGTAAATTCTCAATGCCCGCACAACATCCCAAGTGGCGTCACCCACTGAAAGTCCAGGAGAATTGAAAGCCGGCACAACAATTTCTTAATTGATGTGAAAACTGGATACCACTTCGGGAAGGAATCCCGGACGAGTGCGAAACACCGCCCTATTCCTATGAAAAATCAGAAAAGGGGGTCTACAAGAGAGAACCCCTAAATCCGAAACCCTTCTGGCCGAGGCAATGGCCAGAAGGAATATGGTTTTAGCTGTAAGCCATTTAAAGTCCACTGAGTCCAGTGGTTCAAAAGGTGGTCCCTGGAGAACTCTCAGGACCACAGCCCAATTCCAAGGCGCCACCGGTGGAACAAAAGGTGGCTGAATGCGAAGAACACCTCGCATAAAGGTGTGCACATCAGAGAGCGCAGCAATCCTACGATGAAACCAGACTGACAGGGCAGACACCTGCACTTTCAGAGAAGTCAGGCGAAGCCCATGATCCAGTCCAGCCTGTAGGAAAGCCAACACCCTAGACAGGCGGAACTCCCTAAGGGAATACCCTCTAGGTCTACACCACCGGAAGAAAGTATGCCACACACGATGGTAGATTCTTGCCGAGGAAGGTTTACGAGCTCTTAGTATGGTTTGCACCACGGAGCTAGAAAAACCCTCTGGAACTTAGCATGACCGTTTCAACAGCCACACCGAGTCAGGTCCGGGTGAAGACAAGGACCCTGTGACAGCAGATTCGGTCATAATGGTAACCTCAGAGGAACGTCTACTGACAGACTCTGGAGGTCGGAGAACCAGTGCCGTCTGGGCCACTCGGGAGCTATCAACAGTAGCGTACCTCCTTCTTGATTTGAATTTCCGTATTACCCGCGGAAGAAGGGAAAACGGAGGGAAAAGGTAGGCAAACTGGATCGTCTACTGGACGGACAGGGCATACACCAGAGACGCCTTTTCGTCTCTTGTTAGAGACCCGTACATCGGCAACTTGTTGTTGTGCCGGGACGCCATGAGGTCTATTTCTGGAAGACCCCACTTGTCCACCAGACTCTGAAAGACGTCCTGGTGTAAAGACCACTCTCCCGGATGCACGTCCTGCCTGCTGAGAAAATCCGCTTCCCAGTTGAGGACTCCCGGGATGAACACTGCCGATAATGCTGGGAGACTGCGCTCCGCCCAGACCAGAATACGGAACACTTCTGCGAGTGCTGCTCGACTTTGGGTTCCTCCTTGCTGGTTTAAATAGGCCACCGTGGTGGCGTTGTCCGACGGGACCTGCACAGGGTGACCCTGGAGAACCGGCTGTGCCAGCTGGAGAGCTCTTGACACCGCATGGAGCTCCAAAATGTTTATTGGAAGCTCCGCTTCTGCCCGAGTCCACCTGCCCTGAAACAAGTGTGGACCCGTGACAGCTCCCCAGCCCCGGAGACTGGCGTCCGTTGTTAACAGGACCCAGTTCACCACCCAGAACGGGCGACCCTTGTTGAGGTGGGTCGTCTGCAAACACCAGGTTAGAGACAGGCGAACGTCCGGAGTGAGCCCCATCGTCTGGGACTTGAGACACTAAGGCAATCCATTCCATCTGGACCGGATCAATAGCAGCAGAGGTCTGGAGTGAAATTGGGCGTACTCCACCATGTCGAATACCGACACCATTGAGCCCAATAACCACATTGCCGAGTGTATCGACACTCGACGACACTGCAGACAACTGCGCACCCTCAACTACAAAGCAAGGATCTTTTCCTCCGTCACAAAGATCCACTGCTGCCTGGAGTCCAATAAGGCGCCGAGGTGCAGGACCCTCTGAGACGGGGTGAGAGCGGACCTCTGCCAGTTTGTCAACCAGCCGTGATGTTGCAGTACCGCAATCGTCAGATCCAGATGGTGTAAAAGTAGCTCTGGAGACCCCACTATCAACAGGAGGTAGTCCAGATATGGCAACAGCCGGCCTCCCTGCGTCCGCAGGAGAGCCACCATGACCGCCATGACCTTGGTGAATACCCGTGGAGCAGTCACCAGACCAAAAGGCAGTGCCCGGAACTGGAAATGTTCGTTGCAGATTGCCAATCTGAGGAACTGCTGATGGCGCAAAAGAATAGGGACATGCAGGTAAGCGTCCTGGATGTCCAATGACACCATGTAGTCCCCAGGTTCCAGTGCCAGAATAATGGACCGCAGGGTCTCCATTCGAAACAGAGGCACCCTCAAGGACTTGTTGAGGGCCTAACATGCACTGAAACGCCAGCCTGGAGCATAGTGTGCAAAACCTTCCGCAGTTCCGAGGCTTTGCTCCGGTCTAGCGGAAGGCCTGTGGTAAAGAACCGGGATGGAGGCCTGTGCCGAAAGGAGAGGGCATACCCGTGAGAGACCACCTCCTGAACCCAAGTGTCTGTCGTAGTCCTCGATCAGCACTGGGCGAACTGAAGCAGGCACCCCCCACTTTGGGGTCCCCCAAAGGGAAGCCTGGACCGTCAGGCCGCAGGTTTGTTATCTGACCTAGGAGCCGGACGTCTGGTACTCCAGACCTGTTTCTTGGGTTTGGACAATTTCTTGGTCCCAGCCTGCCGTGGAAAGGACTGTACTTTAGGCCTCCCTTGGGCCCTGTGAGGCCGAAAGGACGACCCACCAGCACTAGAAGGAATCGTAGCAGACGTAAGACATGCAGATTTTGCTGCTGCCAACGTAGCTACTATTTTGTCCAGATCTGGACCAAATAGTACCTGTCCAGACATGCTAATCCCTTTTTGGAATCCGCGTCCACTTTCCAAGAACGCAACCATAAGGTGCGACGAGCAGCCACGGCTGCAGAGGAGATCCTAGAGGTGAGCATACAAATATCTAAGGCCGCTTCATTAATGTAAGTGGCCGAGTCTCGGAGATTGCCCACCAACTCGGTCTGTTCAGCTGAACAGTCAGAGTCCAAAGACGCCTCCAAATTATCCGCCCAGCGCTCCATAGCTCTGGCTACCCAACACACGGCCAGAGCCGGTCTGGATACTTCCCTGCAAGGGAATAAACGGATTTGAGGCAGATCTCCACCTTGCGGTCAGTAACATCCTTCAAGGATGACATCGAAGGCATAGGCAACGTGGCACTTTTGACTAGGCGTGTGACATGTGAATCCACTTGCGTAGGGGAGTCCCACTTAGAAAAATAATTGACCGCAAACGGATAAGCCACGGCTAAGCGCCTCTCGGGCTGAAACCGTTTACCTGGATTTTTCCACGCCTCCTCTAAATGATCCACTAATTGATCAGAAAGAGGGAACACCGTAGCCTCACCCTTAATATCCTTAAAAAGTCATATGAATGTGGCCACCAAAGGATCAATATCCTCAATAACTAAAGCCGAGCGGACCGCTCGAATAAGACCAGGGATATACACCTTGGACTTAGCGTCCGGCTCTTTGGTACGGAGAGGTTCTTGGTTAAATAGATCCAGAATCTCCCCATCATCTGACGTCTCATCGTCATCCCCATAAGGAGCAGATAAAGACGCCACCGGCCGTTTATGAGGCCGCAACACAGACTCCCCCTGTAAAACATCAGACAAATGCTGAACCGATGTAGTTAGAGTATTAACCCACGCAGGCTCCGGAGAAACCTGGGAAGGGACAGGGAGACTGTGGGGTACCATCAATTGTCTCGGGAACTCCCGCATGGGTGACGACACCACTGACTGCTGGGACAAACCAGTCCGGGTAAACGCAGGTGGCGGAGCTAGCTGGCCCACAAGGGTTGTAAGCGCCTTAGCGAAACAAGCCCAGGGAGGTTCCTGTACCGGGACCGGGACCATAATCGGCGTGACAGTGCCAGGCACTGGGGACATAACCCCTCCGCGTTACCCTCCCCCTCCGCTATTGGTACCTTACATTTAATACACATGAGCTGGAGAGGAAAGTCAGTCTCAGACATGATGGTAAGTATGTGACACTCACACCTATACGTATTGGTATAGTGTGAATAACACCCTGCACACCGCGCACCGCAAAGGCTTTGAGCAGAGCAAGATCAGGGACAGTAATAAGGCAGACAGTAGAAAGTGAAAGTACAGACAGCAGGCTAGCAGATTAGTCACATACAATGCAGAAGAAACAAATCCTTGCACTATTAGCGCTGGTTCTCAACTACTCAGACCCTCAGGCTGGTAGGACTCAGCGCTGCATACACTGACCTGTGACAAGCAGAGGAGAGGTATGCTGGGGGACCCAGACCGCAATGCCACCGCTCACAGGCTTCCAGCAGCGTTCACCATACTTCAAAGATGGCCACCGAGGAGCAGAGGATGAAGGAGGCCGGCCTGGGAGAGGAGCGCTGACACACTACGGCCAATCAGACAGAGCAGAGAGGCTGTATGCAGCAGGGGAGGCGCCGGCTGTGAGACAGGGAAAGCACGCTCCCCTGGCATGCATTTAACCCCTGGGACGCCGCAGCGCATGCCGCTCAGCAGCGGCCCGCTGTCCCAGGGGGTAGTGGAAGCGCAGGTTGGTCGCCTGGCTCCACGCTGCAGCCAGTCCCCAGAGAGCCCCCTGCCTGGGGACTCAGGACCATGTGATCAGCGGGGACCCACCGCGGGACCCCACTGCTTACCTGCTATCCCCTGGGATCCGGCCATGGTCCAAGACATCTGGGGGCACCGCTAGCCGTGACCCCAGATGTCTACCAGCATCCCCGGATCAGTACCAGCGTTCTGGTACCGGCGGGGTGTAGGGGAGACGGCATGGACGTCAGTACTGACTGTCCATGCTGTACTCCCAGATGTGCAGCCAGCACTGCCTTTAAAAGAAACATCAGGAGCTCTTCATAGCCCCCCTCTGCACAGTGCCTCCGACTCCGGCCAGGCACCGATGAAACCGAGATGCCTTGGCCCGGGGGCGGGGTATAGGAGAGGGACCCAGATGCATCTTGGGAGGCTGAAAACTTTAACTCTATGGTGCGTGAAGACTGACGTCATCACCTATACCCCAAGGTATCCTGTGGATACCCTATGGACCCTGAAGTAGAAATAAGCCTAATGCGTATATCATCTACCATTTATATAAATACATATATATGCCTAATGCGTATATCATCTACCATTTATATATATACACATATATGCCTAATGTGTATATCATCTACCATTTATATAAATACATATATATGCCTAATGTGTATATCATCTACCATTTATATATATATATATATTAGGGATGTGCAGGCTCGGTTCTACTCGGTTCCGTTTGGTTCTTTTTACCGAATCTTATTGGCTATCCAAAACTCGTGACAGCTGAAACCCAATAAGATCCGGTAAAAAGAACCGAACGGAACCGAGTAGAACCGAGCCTGCACATCCCTAATATATATATGCCTAATGTGTATATCATCTACCATTTATATAAATACATATATATGCCTAATGTGTATATCATCTACCATTTATATAAATACATATATATGCCTAATGCGTATATCATCTACCATTTATATAAATACATATATATGCCTAATGTGTATATCATCTACCATTTATATAAATACATATATATCCCTAATGCGTATATCATCTACTATTTATATAAATACATATATATGCCTAATGTGTATATCATCTACCACTTATATAAATACATATATATGCCTAATGTGTATATCTACCATTTATATATATACATATATATGCCTAATGCGTATATCATCTACCATTTATATAAATACATATATATGCCTAATGCGTATATCATCTACCACTTATATAAATACATATATATGCCTAATGCGTATATCATCTACCATTTATATAAATACATATATATGCCTAATGTGTATATCATCTACCACTTATATAAATACATATATATACCTAATGCGTATATCATCTACCATTTATATAAATACATATATATGCCTAATGTGTATATCATCTACCATTTATATAAATACATATATATGCCTAAAGTGTATATCATCTACCATTTATATAAATACATATATATGCCTAAAGTGTATATCATCTACCATTTATATAAATACATATATATGCCTAATGCGTATATCATCTACCATTTATATATATACACATATATGCCTAATGTGTATATCATCTACCATTTATATAAATACATATATATGCCTAATGTGTATATCATCTACCATTTATATATATATATATATATATGCCTAATGTGTATATCATCTACCATTTATATAAATACATATATATGCCTAATGTGTATATCATCTACCATTTATATTAATACATATATATGCCTAATGCATATACCATTTATATAAATACATATATATGCCTAATGCGTATATCATCTACCATTTATATATATACACATATATGCCTAATGTGTATATCATCTACCATTTATATAAATACATATATATGCCTAATGTGTATATCATCTACCATTTATATATATATATATATTAGGGATGTGCAGGCTCGGTTCTACTCGGTTCCGTTTGGTTCTTTTTACCGAATCTTATTGGCTATCCAAAACTCGTGACAGCTGAAACCCAATAAGATCCGGTAAAAAGAACCGAACGGAACCGAGTAGAACCGAGCCTGCACATCCCTAATATATATATGCCTAATGTGTATATCATCTACCATTTATATAAATACATATATATGCCTAATGTGTATATCATCTACCATTTATATAAATACATATATATGCCTAATGCGTATATCATCTACCATTTATATAAATACATATATATGCCTAATGTGTATATCATCTACCATTTATATAAATACATATATATCCCTAATGCGTATATCATCTACTATTTATATAAATACATATATATGCCTAATGTGTATATCATCTACCACTTATATAAATACATATATATGCCTAATGTGTATATCTACCATTTATATATATACATATATATGCCTAATGCGTATATCATCTACCATTTATATAAATACATATATATGCCTAATGCGTATATCATCTACCACTTATATAAATACATATATATGCCTAATGCGTATATCATCTACCATTTATATAAATACATATATATGCCTAATGTGTATATCATCTACCACTTATATAAATACATATATATACCTAATGCGTATATCATCTACCATTTATATAAATACATATATATGCCTAATGTGTATATCATCTACCATTTATATAAATACATATATATGCCTAAAGTGTATATCATCTACCATTTATATAAATACATATATATGCCTAAAGTGTATATCATCTACCATTTATATAAATACATATATATGCCTAATGCGTATATCATCTACCATTTATATATATACACATATATGCCTAATGTGTATATCATCTACCATTTATATAAATACATATATATGCCTAATGTGTATATCATCTACCATTTATATATATATATATATATATGCCTAATGTGTATATCATCTACCATTTATATAAATACATATATATGCCTAATGTGTATATCATCTACCATTTATATAAATACATATATATGCCTAATGCGTATATCATCTACCATTTATATAAATACATATATATGCCTTATGTGTATATCATCTACCATTTATATAAATACATATATATGCCTAATACGTATATCATCTACCATTTATATAAATACATATATATGTCTAATGCGTATATCATCTACCATTTATATAAATACATATATATGCCTTATGTGAATATCATCTACCATTTATATAAATACATATATATGCCTAATGCGTATATCATCTACCATTTATATAAATACATATATATGCCTAATGTGTATATCATCTACCACTTATATAAATACATATATATGCCTAATGTGTATATCATCTACCATTTATATAAATACATACAGTATATATGCCTAATACGTATATCATCTACCATTTATATAAATACATATATATGCCTAATGTGTATATCATCTACCATTTATATAAATACATATATATGCCTAATGTGTATATATCATCTACCATTTATATAAATACATATATATATGCCTAATGTGTATATCATCTACCACTTATATAAATACATATATATATGCCTAATGCGTATATCATCTGCCATTTATATAAATACATATATATGCCTAATGTGTATATTATCTACCATTTATATAAATACATATATATGCCTTATGTGTATATCATCTACCATTTATATAAATACATATATATGCCTAATGTGTATATCATCTACCATTTATATAAATACATATATATGCCTAATGTGTATATCATCTACCATTTATATAAATACATATATATGCCTAAGGCATATACCATTTATATAAATACATATATATGCCTAATGTGTATATCATCTACCATTTATATTAATACATATATATGCCTAATGCATATACCATTTATATAAATACATATATATGCCTAATGTGTATATCATCTACCATTTATATAAATACATATATATGCCTAATGTGTATATCATCTACCATTTATATAAATACATATATATGCCTAATGCGTATATCATCTGCCATTTATATAAATACATATATATGCCTATTGTGTATATATCATCTACCATTTATATAAATACATATATATGCCTAATGTGTATATCATCAACCATTTATATAAATACATATATATATGCCTAATGCATATATCATCTACCATTTATATAAATACATATATATGCCTTATGCGTATATCATCTACCATTTATATAAATACATATATATCCCTAATGCGTATATCATCTACTATTTATATAAATACATATATATATATGCCTAATGCGTATATCATCTACCATTTATATAAATACATATATATCCCTAATGTGTATATCATCTACCATTTATATAAATACATATATATCCCTAATGCGTATATCATCTACTATTTATATAAATACATATATATATATGCCTAATGCGTATATCATCTACCATTTATATAAATACATATATATCCCTAATGTGTATATCATCTACCATTTATATAAATACATATATATCCCTAATGCGTATATCATCTACCATTTATATAAATACATATATATCCCTAATGCGTATATCATCTACTATTTATATAAATACATATATATGCCTTATGCGTATATCATCTACCATTTATATAAATACATATATATGCCTAATGCGTATATCATCTACTATTTATATAAATACATATATATGCCTTATGCGTATATCATCTACCATTTATATAAATACATATATATGCCTAATGTGTATATCATCTACCATTTATATAAATACATATATATATGCCTAATGCGTATATCATCTACCATTTATATAAATACATATATATGCCTAATGTGTATATCATCTACCATTTATATAAATACATATATATGCCTTATGTGTATATCATCTACCATTTATATAAATACATATATATGCCTAATGCGTATATCATCTACTATTTATATAAATACATATATATGCCTAATGCGTATATCATATACTATTTATATAAATACATATATATGCCTTATGTGTATATCATCTACCATTTATATAAATACATATATATGCCTAATGTGTATATCATCTACCATTTACATAAATACATATATATGCCTAATGCGTATATCATCTACCATTTATATAAATACATATATATGCCTAATGCGTATATCATCTACCATTTATATAAATACATATATATATGCCTAATGCGTATATCATCTACCATTTATATAAAAATACATATATATGCCTTATGTGTATATCATCTACCATTTATATAAATACATATATATGCCTTATGTGTATATCATCTACCATTTATATATATACATATATATGCCTAATGTGTATATCATCTACCATTTATATAAATACATATATATGCCTAATGTGTATATATCATCTACCATTTATATATATACATATATATGCCTAATGTGTATATCATCTACCATTTATATATATACATATATATGCCTAATGTGTATATCATCTACCATTTATATATATACATACAGTATTTATGCTTAAAGATTGTAGCCAGGATTTTAGCATCTGTAGATATTAGAGAAATTGCTCTGTAGGATTCTGGCGATGGTAAAACTACTATTATTGCTTCAGACACAGAATCAGAAGGGAATTTTCCTTATAAGATGCATTGAATGATTGCAATAATTTGGGAGCAAACAATGCTATGGGGTCCATCCAATTAGGTGTGAAATGCGAATTGCGAGTTGCTATTTTCACTACGAATTTGCATAGCGAATTCATTTTGCTTTCCAATTAGCAACTCGCACTGAATCTGTCAGACTGAATTCACATCTTTCCACTCGCAGAGATTGACAGGAACATCTTGATTTTAAGGTTAACATTTCTGGATACTGTGCTGAACCCCTTGGACCGCCCCCCCCCCCCCCCCCCCCCAAATGACTAATTAGGCATTTGGAAGCTTCCAATTAGCTTAATTAGTCCAATAATTAATTACATGTCATTTTTTGGGGTAAAAAAAAAAAAAAATTCCTCAAATTACCCCAAATCAACTTTTTTGTTAGTTTAGGCACCCCAAATTTAAATACAATTTTTTAGTTGAAAAATAATTGTTTTTATAATTTTTGTAAAACATTTTCAAGATGCCCTCAAATTACCCCAAAATCGCCCTATTTCAATTTTTCGTTTAATTTATTTGAGATGAAATGAAAAGAGTTCGTTTTTATCATTTTCTTGCAATTAAAAATAAATAAATACAAGAATCAGACATTTGCCACCACTTAAAATCCTACAGTACCTTCCTAATACCCACAAACAGCCTTCTATACGGTCCTACTAACAAAATTATCCACTGAGGGGAGGGGGGGATGGTCTCCCCACATTTTCATGCATTTCTCTCAAATCTTTCACTGCCAAATCAAATTTGGCAGTCAATTCGCACCCCTCCGCTGCGAGCAGTGCGAATAAACATTTTTAATTGGATTGGAAAATTCTCGGGAGCATGCTATGCTGCGAAGCCTGCGAGTTTCAAGAAACAAACTCGCTACTCGCAATTTGCACCTAATAGGATTGACCCCTATATGTTTTTTGGAAACACCCATACCAGAATACAGCCCCACGGACACCACTGGAAACATCCATACCTGAATACAGAGCCCCCTGGCACCACTGGAAACACCCATACTTGAATACAGCCACCCGGGCACCACTGGAAACATCCATACCTGAATACAGAGCCCCCGGGCACTACTGGAAACACCCATACTTGAATACAGGCCCCCGGGAACCACTGGAAACACCCATACCTGAATACAGCCCCCCAGGCACCACTGGAAACACCCATACCTGAAAACAGCCCCCCCGGGCAAAACTGGAAACACCCATACCTGAATACAGCCCCCCGGGCACCACTGGAAACATCCATACCCGAATACAGAGCCCCCAGGCACCACTGGAAACACCCATACTTGAATACAGCCCCCCGGGCACCACTGGAAACATCCATACCTGAAAACAGAGCCGCCGAGCACCACTGGAAACACTCATACTTGAATACAGCCCCCCGGGCACCACTGGAAACACCAATACCTGAATACAGAGCCCCCGGGCTACACTGGAAACACCCATACCTGAATACAGCCACCCCCGGGCACCACAGGAAACACCCATACCTGAATACAGCCCCCCGGGCACCACTGGAAACACCCATACCTGAATACAGCCCCCCGGACACCACTGGAAACACCCATACCTGAATACAGCCCCCCAAGCACCACTGGTAACACCCATACCTGAATACAGCCCCCCGGGCACTACTGGTAACACCCATACCTGAATACAGCCCCCCGGGCAAAACTGGAAACACCCATACCTGAATACAGCCCCCTGGACACCACTGGAAACACTCATACCTGAATACAGCCACCCGGGCACCACTGGTAACACCCATACCTGAATACAGCCTCCCAGGCACCACTGGTAACACCCATACCTGAATACAGCCCCCCGGGCACCACTGGAAACACCCATACCTGAATACAGCCCCCCGGGCACCACTGGAAACACCCATACCTGAATACAGCCCCCCGGGCACCACTGGAAACACCCATACCTGAATACAGCCCCCCGGGCACCAATGGAAACACCCATACCTGAATACAGCCCCCCGGGCACCACTGGTAACACCCATACCTGAATACAGCCCCCCCGGGCAAAACTGGAAACACCCATACCTGAAAACAGCCCCCCGGGCACCACTGGAAACACTCATACCTGAATACAGCCCCCCAGGCACCACTGGAAACACCCATACCTGAATACAGCCCCCCCGGGCAAAACTGGAAACACCCATACCTGAATACAGCCCCCCCGGGTAAAACTGGAAACACTCATACCTGAATACAGCCCCCCGGGAACCACTAGAAACACCCATACCTGAATACAGCCCCCAGGGCACCACTGGAAACACTCAAACCTGAATACAGCCCCCCCGGGCAAAACTGGAAACACCCATACCTGAATACAGCCCTCCCGCGCACCACTGGTAACACCCATACCTGAATACAGCCCCCCCGGGCAAAACTGGAAACACCCATACCTGAATACAGCCCCCCAGGCACCACTGGAAACACCCATACCTGAATACAGCCCCCCAGGCACCACTGGAAACACCCATACCTGAATACAGCCCCCCCGGGCAAAAACTGGAAACACCCATACCTGAATACAGCCCCCCCGGGCACCTCTGGTAACACCCATACCTGAATACAGCCCCCCCGGGCAAAACTGGAAACACCCATACCTGAATACAGCCCCCCGGGCACCACTGGAAACACTCATACCTGAATACAGCCCCCCGGGCACCACTGGTAACACCCATACCTGAATACAGCCCCCCCGGACACCACTGGTAACACCCATACCTGAATACAGCCCCCCCGGGCAAAACTGGAAACACCCATACCTGAATACAGCCCCCCCGGACACCACTGGTAACACGCATACCTGAATACAGCCCCCCCAGGCAAAACTGGAAACACCCATACCTGAATACAGCCCCCCCGGGCACCACTGGAAACACCCATACCTGAATACAGCCCCCCGGGCACCACTGGAAACACCCATACCTGAATACAGCCCCCCGGGCACCACTGGAAACACCCATACCTGAATACAGCCCCCCGGGCACCACTGGTAACACCCATACCTGAATACAGCCCCCCCGGGCAAAACTGGAAACACCCATACCTGAATACAGCCCCCCGGGCACCACTGGAAACACTCATACCTGAATACAGCCCCCCAGGCACCACTGGAAACACCCATACCTGAATACAGCCCCCCCGAGCAAAACTGGAAACACCCATACCTGAATACAGCCCCCCCGGGTAAAACTGGAAACACCCATACCTGAATACAGCCCCCCGGGCACCACTGGAAACACTCATACCTGAATACAGCCCCCCGGGCACCACTAGAAACACCCGTACCTGAATACAGACCCCCGGGCACCACTGGAAACACTCATACCTGAATACAGCCCCCCCGGGCAAAACTGGAAACACCCATACCTGAATACAGCCCTCCCGGGCGCCACTGGTAACACCCATACCTGAATACAGCCCCCCCGGGCAAAACTGGAAACACCCATACCTGAATACAGCCCCCCAGGCACCACTGGAAACACCCATACCTGAATACAGCCCCCCAGGCACCACTGGAAACACCCATACCTGAATACAGCCCCCCTGGGCAAAAACTGGAAACACCCATACCTGAATACAGCCCCCCAGGGCACCTCTGGTAACACCCATACCTGAATACAGCCCCCCCGGGCAAAACTGGAAACACCCATACCTGAATACAGCCCCCCGGGCACCACTGGAAACACTCATACCTGAATACAGCCCCCCGGGCACCACTGGTAACACCCATACCTGAATACAGCCCCCCCGGACACCACTGGTAACACCCATACCTGAATACAGCCCCCCCGGGCAAAACTGGAAACACCCATACCTGAATACAGCCCCCCCGGACACCACTGGTAACACCCATACCTGAATACAGCCCCCCCAGGCAAAACTGGAAACACCCATACCTGAATACAGCCCCCCGGGCACCACTGGTAACACCCATAACTGAATACAGCCCCCCAGGCACCACTGGAAACACCCATACCTTTATACAGCCCCCCGGGAACCACTGGAAACACCCATACCTGAACACAGCCCCCCGGGCACCAATGGAAACACCCATACCTGAATACAGCCCCCCGGGCACCACTGGAAACACTCATACCTGAATACAGCCCCTCAGGCACCACTGGAAACACCCATACTTGAATACAGCCCCCCTGGGCAAAACTGGAAACACCCATACCTGAATACAGCCCCCCGGGCACCACTGGTAACACCCATACCTGAATACAGCCCCCCCGGGCAAAACTGGAAACACCCATACCTGAATACAGCCCCCCCGGGCACCTCTGGTAACACCCATACCTGAATTCAGCCCCGCCGGGCAAAACTGGAAACACCCATACCTGAATACAGCCCCCCGGACACCACTGGAAACATCCATACCTGAATACAGAGCCCCCTGGCACCACTGGAAACACCCATACTTGAATACAGCCACCCGGGCACCACTGGAAACATCCATACCTGAATACAGAGCCCCCGGGCACTACTGGAAACACCCATACTTGAATACAGGCCCCCGGGCACCACTGGAAACACCCATACCTGAATACAGCCCCCCAGGCACCACTGGAGACACCCATACCTGAAAACAGCCCCCCCGGGCAAAATTGGAAACACCTATACCTGAATACAGCCCCCCGGGCACCACTGGAAACATCCATACCCGAATACAGAGCACCCAGGCACCACTGGAAACACCCATACTTGAATACAGCCCACCGGGCACCACTGGAAACATCCATACCTGAAAACAGAGCCGCCGAGCACCACTGGAAACACCCATACTTGAATACAGCCCCCCGGGCACCACTGGAAACACCAATACCTGAATACAGAGCCCCCGGGCTACACTGGAAACACCCATACCTGAATACAGCCACCCCCGGGCACCACAGGAAACACCCATACCTGAATACAGCCCCCCGGGCACCACTGGAAACACCCATACCTGAATACAGCCCCCCGGACACCACTGGAAACACCCATACCTGAATACAGCCCCCCAAGCACCACTGGTAACACCCATACCTGAATACAGCCCCCAGGGCACTACTGGTAACACCCATACCTGAATACAGCCCCCCGGGCAAAACTGGAAACACCCATACCTGAATACAGCCCCCTGGACACCACTGGAAACACTCATACCTGAATACAGCCACCCGGGCACCACTGGTAACACCCATACCTGAATACAGCCTCCCAGGCACCACTGGTAACACCCATACCTGAATACAGCCCCCCGGGCACCACTGGAAACACCCATACCTGAATACAGCCCCCCGGGCACCACTGGAAACACCCATACCTGAATACAGCCCCCCGGGCACCAATGGAAACACCCATACCTGAAAACAGCCCCCCGGGCACCACTGGTAACACCCATACCTGAATACAGCCCCCCCGGGCAAAACTGGAAACAACCATACCTGAATACAGCCCCCCGGGCACCACTGGAAACACTCATACCTGAATACAGCCCCCCAGGCACCACTGGAAACACCCATACCTGAATACAGCCCCCCCTGGCAAAACTGGAAACACCCATACCTGAATACAGCCCCCCCGGGTAAAACTGGAAACACCCATACCTGAATACAGCCCCCCGGGCACCACTGGAAACACTCATACCTGAATACAGCCCCCCGGGCACCACTAGAAACACCCATACCTGAATACAGCCCCCCGGGCACCACTGGAAACACTCAAACCTGAATACAGCCCCCCCGGGCAAAACTGGAAACACCCATACCTGAATACAGCCCTCCCGGGCACCATTGGTAACACCCATACCTGAATACAGCCCCCCCGGGCAAAACTGGAAACACCCATACCTGAATACAGCCCTCCCGGGCACCATTGGTAACACCCATACCTGAATACAGCCCCCCCGGGCAAAACTGGAAACACCCATACCTGAATACAGCCCCCCAGGCACCACTGGAAACACCCATACCTGAATACAGCCCCCCAGGCACCACTGGAAACACCCATACCTGAATACAGCCCCCCCGGGCAAAAACTGGAAACACCCATACCTGAATACAGCCCCCCCGGGCACCTCTGGTAACACCCATACCTGAATACAGCCCCCCCGGGCAAAACTGGAAACACCCATACCTGAATACAGCCCCCCGGGCACCACTGGAAACACTCATACCTGAATACAGCCCCCCGGGCACCACTGGTAACACCCATACCTGAATACAGCCCCCCCGGACACCACTGGTAACACCCATACCTGAATACAGCCCCCCCGGGCAAAACTGGAAACACCCATACCTGAATACAGCCCCCCCGGACACCACTGGTAACACCCATACCTGAATACAGCCCCCCCAGGCAAAACTGGAAACACCCATACCTGAATACAGCCCCCCGGGCACCACTGGAAACACCCATACCTGAATACAGCCCCCCGGGCACCACTGGAAACACCCATACCTGAATACAGCCCCCCGGGCACCACTGGAAACACCCATACCTGAATACAGCCCCCCGGGCACCACTGGTAACACCCATACCTGAATACAGCCCCCCCGGGCAAAACTGGAAACACCCATACCTGAATACAGCCCCCCGGGCACCACTGGAAACACTCATACCTGAATACAGCCCCCCAGGCACCACTGGAAACACCCATACCTGAATACAGCCCCCCCCGAGCAAAACTGGAAACACCCATACCTGAATACAGCCCCCCCGGGTAAAACTGGAAACACCCATACCTGAATACAGCCCCCCGGGCACCACTGGAAACACTCATACCTGAATACAGCCCCCCGGGCACAACTAGAAACACCCATACCTGAATACAGCCCCCCGGGCACCACTGGAAACACTCATACCTGAATACAGCCCCCCCGGGCAAAACTGGAAACACCCATACCTGAATACAGCCCTCCCGGGCGCCACTGGTAACACCCATACCTGAATACAGCCCCCCCGGGCAAAACTGGAAACACCCATACCTGAATACAGCCCCCCAGGCAACACTGGAAACACCCATACCTGAATACAGCCCCCCAGGCACCACTGGAAACACCCATACCTGAATACAGCCCCCCTGGGCAAAAACTGGAAACACCCATACCTGAATACAGCCCTCCCGGGCACCATTGGTAACACCCATACCTGAATACAGCCCCCCCGGGCAAAACTGGAAACACCCATACCTGAATACAGCCCTCCCGGGCACCATTGGTAACACCCATACCTGAATACAGCCCCCCCGGGCAAAACTGGAAACACCCATACCTGAATACAGCCCCCCAGGCACCACTGGAAACACCCATACCTGAATACAGCCCCCCAGGCACCACTGCAAACACCCATACCTGAATACAGCCCCCAGGCACCACTGGAAACACCCATACCTGAATACAGCCCCCCCGGGCAAAAACTGGAAACACCCATACCTGAATACAGCCCCCCGGGCACCACTGGAAACACCCATACCTGAATACAGCCCCCCGGGCACCACTGGAAACACCCATACCTGAATACAGCCCCCCGGGCACCACTGGTAACACCCATACCTGAATACAGCCCCCCCGGGCAAAACTGGAAACACCCATACCTGAATACAGCCCCCCAGGCACCACTGGAAACACCCATACCTGAATACAGCCCCCCAGGCACCACTGGAAACACCCATACCTGAATACAGCCCCCCTGGGCAAAAACTGGAAACACCCATACCTGAATACAGCCCTCCCGGGCACCATTGGTAACACCCATACCTGAATACAGCCCCCCCGGGCAAAACTGGAAACACCCATACCTGAATACAGCCCTCCCGGGCACCATTGGTAACACCCATACCTGAATACAGCCCCCCCGGGCAAAACTGGAAACACCCATACCTGAATACAGCCCCCCAGGCACCACTGGAAACACCCATACCTGAATACAGCCCCCCAGGCACCACTGGAAACACCCATACCTGAATACAGCCCCCCCGGGCAAAAACTGGAAACACCCATACCTGAATACAGCCCCCCCGGGCACCTCTGGTAACACCCATACCTGAATACAGCCCCCCCGGGCAAAACTGGAAACACCCATACCTGAATACAGCCCCCCGGGCACCACTGGAAACACTCATACCTGAATACAGCACCCCGGGCACCACTGGTAACACCCATACCTGAATACAGCCCCCCCGGACACCACTGGTAACACCCATACCTGAATACAGCCCCCCCGGGCAAAACTGGAAACACCCATACCTGAATACAGCCCCCCCGGACACCACTGGTAACACCCATACCTGAATACAGCCCCCCCAGGCAAAACTGGAAACACCCATACCTGAATACAGCCCCCCGGGCACCACTGGAAACACCCATACCTGAATACAGCCCCCCGGGCACCACTGGAAACACCCATACCTGAATACAGCCCCCCGGGCACCACTGGAAACACCCATACCTGAATACAGCCCCCCGGGCACCACTGGTAACACCCATTCCTGAATACAGCCCCCCCGGGCAAAACTGGAAACACCCATACCTGAATACAGCCCCCCGGGCACCACTGGAAACACTCATACCTGAATACAGCCCCCCAGGCACCACTGGAAACACCCATACCTGAATACAGCCCCCCCCGAGCAAAACTGGAAACACCCATACCTGAATACAGCCCCCCCGGGCAAAACTGGAAACACCCATACCTGAATACAGCCCTCCCGGGCACCATTGGTAACACCCATACCTGAATACAGCCCCCCCGGGCAAAACTGGAAACACCCATACCTGAATACAGCCCCCCAGGCACCACTGGAAACACCCATACCTGAATACAGCCCCCCAGGCACCACTGGAAACACCCATACCTGAATACAGCCCCCCCGGGCAAAAACTGGAAACACCCATACCTGAATACAGCCCCCCCGGGCACCTCTGGTAACACCCATACCTGAATACAGCCCCCCCGGGCAAAACTGGAAACACCCATACCTGAATACAGCCCCCCGGGCACCACTGGAAACACTCATACCTGAATACAGCCCCCCGGGCACCACTGGTAACACCCATACCTGAATACAGCCCCCCCGGACACCACTGGAAACACCCATACCTGAATACAGCCCCCCCAGGCAAAACTGGAAACACCCATACCTGAATACAGCCCCCCGGGCACCACTGGAAATACCCATACCTGAATACAGCCCCCCGGGCACCACTGGAAACACCCATACCTGAATACAGCCCCCCGGGCACCACTGGAAACACCCATACCTGAATACAGCCCCCCGGGCACCACTGGTAACACCCATACCTGAATACAGCCCCCCCGGGCAAAACTGGAAACACCCATACCTGAATACAGCCCCCCGGGCACCACTGGAAACACTCATACCTGAATACAGCCCCCAGGCACCACTGGAAACACCCATACCTGAATACAGCCCCCCCCGAGCAAAACTGGAAACACCCATACCTGAATACAGCCCCCCGGGCACCACTGGAAACACTCATACCTGAATACAGCCCCCCGGGCACCACTAGAAACACCCATACCTGAATACAGCCCCCCGGGCACCACTGGAAACACTCATACCTGAATACAGCCCCCCCGGGCAAAACTGGAAACACCCATACCTGAATACAGCCCTCCCGGGCGCCACTGGTAACACCCATACCTGAATACAGCCCCCCCGGGCAAAACTGGAAACACCCATACCTGAATACAGCCCCCCAGGCACCACTGGAAACACCCATACCTGAATACAGCCCCCCAGGCACCACTGGAAACACCCATACCTGAATACAGCCCCCCTGGGCAAAAACTGGAAACACCCATACCTGAATACAGCCCCCCCGGGCACCTCTGGTAACACCCATACCTGAATACAGCCCCCCCGGGCAAAACTGGAAACACCCATACCTGAATACAGCCCCCCGGGCACCACTGGAAACACTCATACCTGAATACAGCCCCCCGGGCACCACTGGTAACACCCATACCTGAATACAGCCCCCCCGGACACCACTGGTAACACCCATACCTGAATACAGCCCCCCCGGGCAAAACTGGAAACACCCATACCTGAATACAGCCCCCCCGGACACCACTGGTAACACCCATACCTGAATACAGCCCCCCCAGGCAAAACTGGAAACACCCATACCTGAATACAGCCCCCCGGGCACCACTGGAAACACCCATACCTGAATACAGCCTCCCGGGCACCACTGGAAACACCCATACCTGAATACAGCCCCCCGGACACCACTGGAAACACCCATACCTGAATACAGCCCCCCGGGCACCACTGGTAACACCCATACCTGAATACAGCCCCCCCGGGCAAAACTGGAAACACCCATACCTGAATACAGCCCCCCGGGCACCACTGGAAACACTCATACCTGAATACAGCCCCCCAGGCACCACTGGAAACACCCATACCTGAATACAGCCCCCCCCGAGCAAAACTGGAAACACCCATACCTGAATACAGCCCCCCCGGGTAAAACTGGAAACACCCATACCTGAATACAGCCCCCCGGGCACCACTGGAAACACTCATACCTGAATACAGCCCCCCGGGCACCACTAGAAACACCCATACCTGAATACAGACCCCCGGGCACCACTGGAAACACTCATACCTGAATACAGCCCCCCCGGGCAAAACTGGAAACACCCATACCTGAATACAGCCCTCCCGGGCGCCACTGGTAACACCCATACCTGAATACAGCCCCCCCGGGCAAAACTGGAAACACCCATACCTGAATACAGCCCCCCAGGCACCACTGGAAACACCCATACCTGAATACAGCCCCCCAGGCACCACTGGAAACACCCATACCTGAATACAGCCTCCCTGGGCAAAAACTGGAAACACCCATACCTGAATACAGCCCCCCCGGGCACCTCTGGTAACACCCATACCTGAATACAGCCCCCCCGGGCAAAACTGGAAACACCCATACCTGAATACAGCCCCCCGGGCACCACTGGAAACACTCATACCTGAATACAGCCCCCCGGGCACCACTGGTAACACCCATACCTGAATACAGCCCCCCCGGACACCACTGGTAACACCCATACCTGAATACAGCCCCCCCGGGCAAAACTGGAAACACCCATACCTGAATACAGCCCCCCCGGACACCACTGGTAACACCCATACCTGAATACAGCCCCCCCAGGCAAAACTGGAAACACCCATACCTGAATACAGCCCCCCAAGCACCACTGGTAACACCCATAACTGAATACAGCCCCCCAGGCACCACTGGAAACACCCATACCTTTATACAGCCCCCCGGGCACCACTGGAAACACCCATACCTGAACACAGCCCCCCGGGCACCAATGGAAACACCCATACCTGAATACAGCCCCCCGGGCACCACTGGAAACACTCATACCTGAATACAGCCCCCCAGGCACCACTGGAAACACCCATACTTGAATACAGCCCCCCTGGGCAAAACTGGAAACACCCATACCTGAATACAGCTCCCCGGGCACCACTGGTAACACCCATACCTGAATACAGCCCCCCCGGGCAAAACTGGAAACACCCATACCTGAATACAGACCCCCCGGGCACCTCTGGTAACACCCATACCTGAATACAGCCCCCCCGGGCAAAACTGGAAACACCCATACCTGAATACAGCCCCCCGGGCACCACTGGAAACACTCATACCTGAATACAGAGCCTCAATACCCCTCATTTACTCTGAGGAAGCCATTGCATCAGACCAATGCCATCTGTTCTCATATCACCCAACAAATGATATTATCAGAATATCTGCTCCCCCAGTCAGAGTACTGGGCACTTCGGCTAGAACTAACGCTGTGTAAAGTGGGTATAGACAGGAAGGTGTATAATGGGCAGCAATAGGAGCATAGACACACGCTCCCCCATATGAGGACACTACACTTACAATGTTACACACTTCCCACCAGGGGACATGTACTTCAGTTGCAATGTTACACGTCACACGCTCCCCACCAGGGGACATGTACTTCAGTTACAATGTTACACGTCACAAGCTTCCCACCAGGGGACATGTACTTCAGTTACAATGTTACACGTCACACGCTTCCCACCAGGGGACATGTACTTCAGTTACAATGTTACACGCTCACCACCAGAGGACATGTACCTCAGTTACAATGTTACACGTCAAACACTCCCCACCAGAGGACATGTACTTCAGTTACAATGTTACACGTCACACGCTCACCACCAGAGGACATGTACCTCAGTTACAATGTTACACGTCAAACACTCCCCACCAGAGGACATGTTAGTGTTCACTCTAGCTCCGGCGCCAGGCAGGGCGCCGGAGCTAGAGAGGGCACGTTCGTGCGCGCGGGCGCGTCCGAGAAGGGGGCATGGTAATCGAAAAGGGGGCGTGTCTATAAGATGCATCCCCTTTTCGTCACTCTTGGGGGCGTGCCCGGCACTTACGGACACGCCGGGCAGCCCCCAAGCCCTGCAGACACGGAGAATAGATGCCGGGCGCATGCGCCCGGCGTCTATTCTCCGGCGGTGACCCGGTCACCGCACATATCTTCACCCGCGGGACACTGCGACCCGAGGGTGAAGACAGTTCCCGCAGGCTGTTAGGGCAGGGCGCTTTTTGCATTCCAGAAAGAGGGCAGGGCGCCGCGCCCCGCTAAAACAGCCTAGCAGGAACGCTACATGTACCTCAGCTACAATGTTACACGTCACAAGCTTCCCACCAGGGGACATGTACTTCAGTTACAATGTTACACGTAACATGCTCCCCACCAGAGGACATGTACTTCAGTTACAATGTTACACGTCACACACTCCCCACCAGGGGACATGTACTTCAGTTACAATGTTACACGTCACACGCTCCCCACCAGAGGACATGTACTTCAGTTACAATGTTACACGCTCCCCACCAGGGGACATGTACTTCAGTTACAATGTTACACGTATCACGCTCCCCACCAGAGGACATGTACTTCAGTTACAATGTTATACGTCACACGCTTCCCACCGGAGGACATGTACTTCAGTTACAATGTTACACGTAACATGCTCCCCACCAGAGGACATGTACTTCAGTTACAATGTTACACGCTCCCCACCAGGGGACATGTACTTCAGTTACAATGTTACACGTAACATGCTCCCCACCAGAGGACATGTACTTCAGTTACAATGTTACACGCTCCCCACCAGGGGACATGTACTTCAGTTACAATGTTACACGCTCCCCACCAGAGGACATGTACTTCAGTTACAATGTTACACGTATCACGCTCCCCACCAGAGGACATGTACTTCAGTTACAATGTTATACGTCACACGCTTCCCACCGGAGGACATGTACTTCAGTTACAATGTTACACGTAACATGCTCCCCACCAGAGGACATGTACTTCAGTTACAATGTTACACGCTCCCCACCAGGGGACATGTACTTCAGTTACAATGTTACACGTAACATGCTCCCCACCAGAGGACATGTACTTCAGTTACAATGTTACACGCTCCCCACCAGGGGACATGTACTTCAGTTACAATGTTACACGCTCCCCACCAGAGGACATGTACTTCAGTTACAATGTTACACGTAACATGCTCCCCACCAGAGGACATGTACTTCAGTTACAATGTTACACGCTCCCCACCAGGGGACATGTACTTCAGTTACAATGTTACACGTAACATGCTCCCCACCAGAGGACATGTACTTCAGTTACAATGTTACACGCTCCCCACCAGGGGACATGTACTTCAGTTACAATGTTACACGCTCCCCACCAGGGGACATGTACTTCAGTTACAATGTTACACGTATCACGCTCCCCACCAGAGGACATGTACTTCAGTTACAATGTTATACGTCACACGCTTCCCACCGGAGGACATGTACTTCAGTTACAATGTTACACGCTTCCCACCAGGGGACATGTACTTCAGTTACAATGTTATATGTCACACGTTTCCCACCAGAGACATGTACTTCAGTTACAATGTTACACGCTTCCCACCAGGTGACATGTACTTCAGTTACAATGTTACAAGTCACACGCTCCCCACAAGCGGACATGTACTTCAGTTACAATGTTACACGCTTCCCACAAGGGGGCATGTACTTCAGTTACAATGTTACACGTCACACGCTCCCCACCAGAGGACATGTACTCCAGTTACAATGTCACACGCTTCCCACCAGGGGACATGAACTTCAGTTACAATGTTACACGTCACACGCTCCCCACCAGAGGACATGTACCTCAGCTACAATGTTACACGTCACACGCTTCCCACCAGGGGACATGTACTTCAGTTACAATGTTACACGTCACAAGCTTCCCACCAGGGGACATGTACTTCAGTTACAATGTTACACGTAACACGCTCCCCACCAGAGGACATGTACTTCAGTTACAATGTTATACGTCACACGCTTCCCACCGGAGGACATGTACTTCAGTTACAATGTTACACGCTTCCCACCAGGGGACATGTACTTCAGTTACAATGTTGTATGTCACACGTTTCCCACCAGAGACATGTACTTCAGTTACAATGTTACACGCTTCCCACCAGGGGACATGTACTTCAGTTACAATGTTACAAGTCACAAGCTCCCCACCAGAGGACATGTAATTCAGTTACAATTAAACACGCTTCCCACCAGGGGACATGTACTTCAGTTACAATATTACACGCTTCCCACCAGGGGACATGTACTTCAGTTACAATGTTACACGATTCCTACCAGGGAACATGTACTTCAGTTACAATGTTACACGTCACACGCTCCCTACAAGAGGACATGTACTTCCGTTAATATGCTACACGTCACACGCTCCCCACCAGAGGACATGTACTTCAGATACAATGTTACACGCTCCCCACCAGAGGACATGTACTTCAGTTACAATGTTACACGTCACACGCTCCCCACCAGAGGACTTGTACTTCAGTTACAATGTTACACGCTTCCCACCAGGGGACATGTACTTCAGTTACAATGTTGTATGTCACACGTTTCCCACCAGAGACATGTACTTCAGTTACAATGTTACACGCTTCCCACCAGGGGACATGTACTTCAGTTACAATGTTACAAGTCACAAGCTCCCCACCAGAGGACATGTAATTCAGTTACAATTAAACACGCTTCCCACCAGGGGACATGTACTTCAGTTACAATGTTACACGCTTCCCACTAGAGGACATGTACTTCAGTTACAATGTTACACGATTCCTACCAGGGAACATGTACTTCAGTTACAATGTTACACGTCACACGCTCCCTACAAGAGGACATGTACTTCCGTTAATATGCTACACGTCACACGCTCCCCACCAGAGGACATGTACTTCAGATACAATGTTACACGCTCCCCACCAGAGGACATGTACTTCAGTTACAATGTTACACGTCACACGCTCCCCACCAGAGGACTTGTACTTCAGTTACAATGTTACACGTCACACGCTCCCCACCAGAGGACATGTACTTCAGTTACAATGTTATACGTCACACGCTTCCCACAGGAGGACATGTACTTCAGTTACAATGTTACACGCTTCCCACCAGGGGACATGTACTTCAGTTACAATGTTACACGTCACACGCTCCCTACAAGAGGACATGTACTTCCGTTAATATGCTACACGTCACATGCTCCCCACCAGAGGACATGTACTTCAGATACAATGTTACACGCTCCCCACCAGAGGACATGTACTTCAGTTACAATGTTACACGTCACACGCTCCCCACCAGAGGACATGTACTTCAGTTACAATGTTATACGTCACACGCTTCCCACCGAAGGACATGTACTTCAGGTACAATGTTACACGCTTCCCACCAGGGGACATGTACTTCAGTTACAATGTTACACGTCACACGCTCCCCACCAGAGGACATGTACTTCAGATACAATGTTACACGCTCCCCACCAGAGGACATGTACTTCAGTTACAATGTTATACGTCACACGCTTCCCACCAGAGGACATGTACTTCAGTTACAATGTTACACGATTCCTACCAGGGGACATGTACTTCAGTTACAATGTTACACGTCACACGCTCCCCACCAGGGGACATGTACTTCAGTTACAATGTTACACATCACACGCTCCCCACCAGAGGACATGTACTTCAGTTACAATGTTACACGTCACACGCTCCCCACCAGAGGACATGTACTTCAGTTACAATGTTACACGCTCCCCACAAGAGGACATGTACTTCAGTTACAATGTTACACGCTCCCCACAAGAGGACATGTACTTCAGTTACAATGTTACACGTCACACACTCCCCACCAGGGGACATGTACTTCAGTTACAATGTTACACGTCACACGCTCCCCACCAGGGGACATGTACTTCAGTTACAATGTTACACGCTTCCCACCAGGGGACATGTACTTCAGTTACAATGTTACACGCTCCCCATATGAAATATACAATGTTACACGTCACTCGCTTCCCATCTGAGGACATACAATGTTATCTTGTGGAATATTTCCCTTTTCTCTAGGCACACTATGTAGAGATTGGACACTGACAGTAAATAGATCAGTGAGATGTTAGTGACGTCAGGACTGTGTAGGTCCCCCACGTACAGTGATTACTACAGACACCCTTCTAGGCAAACTGTCCACAAGTCCCAGGACAGCAGCAGGCGGTATGTTCTGCCATTCCCCCCTATGTACAGTGACCAAATGTGACACTGAGGAAGGTCGAGTCGGCCTAGAATGCACCCGTCGCTCCAATACCTCCGAGAGGTTCTCAGTGGGGTTCAGATCTGGACTCAGAGCTGGTCAGTACATCCGGGTTACTGAATTCTCTGTATACCAGTCCAGCGCCGCCCTGGAAACATGACAGGTGACATTGTCGTCCTAATAAAAACATTCATTGTTTCCGTAGAACTGCAAGTGCCCGGGCCTCCCTACCAAGTGTCCTTATCAAAACCGCTACATTAGTGGCCATTTGGACCTCATGTGTAATGGTATGCATGGTATGTACTTCACCTGCGTAGGGGTGTCCAGTCACTTTTGTCTACACAGTATAGATTGTGACACAGTTAGGTTAGGGGGTCCCTCTCCTGGGTAGAGGACTCCTTCCTTACACACACACACACACAGCAGCAGGGAAGCAGCACACCAGTCTGGATGCAAGTACAAGCTGGTCGGTGCCAGTCTTTATTGTACAATGTCAGAAACATAAAGAAAACATAAATATAAATCCTAGCCCTGTCGGGGCACTAACTTCACAGGTAGTTCCCTCACTACCAGAACCTGGCAGGGCCTAATGCCCTCGCCAGCAACAAAGCACAGCACAGTACTCACAGATAGGTTTTCCAAGTGTCTCTGAGCAAACTCCCTGTCTGCTCTCCCAGGTGAGACAATCAGCCCTCAACACACTAGGCTTATATTGGCCACTCTCAGGTGGAAAACTAACAAGCCTGTTACCAGGCTAAGAGAACCAAAACCTGGAGTGGCCGTGAGTGGAGCCCTCCCTCTCCTCTCACCCACAACCCCCAGGTCCCAAACCGGCTTTTCAAAAAACCGAAATTCAAGCCTGCTACACTGCAGACTTTCTCCTGGGGGTTTAAAACACAAAAGACAGGAATCTGGGACAAATGTACCTGCCACAGACCACTTTACCAGTGATCCTATCACAAGATACAGAAATGATGGTTGGGTGTAAATCCAGGGGTGACGACACCATGCTGTGTATAGTGGGGGTAATACTGAATGGGGTAAGAAGACTGCCCGGGGAAAGAGCACTAGAAATGCCCCATAGAATAGCGCAGGACCCATCTGCCTGATATATACACGCTTGTACAGCACTGGGAATAATGCAAAACCCATGAAGATGAAGAGACTCTTATTAGTGATTATAAAAATATCTTCTACTCACACAACATGAGATAAGTCCAGTGGTTTCTCGTGGTATTCAGGGAATACGGGGTGATGAGGCTCCCTGCTCGGAACGCAGCCAAGAGACTTACTGATCGCATGGCTCAATTTCTTTGCTGGGGACTTCTGTAACCAGACAGAGAAAGGACAGAACATCACACAGGGGCTACTGTCTTATCACATACAGGGATATACCATCGTCACACTGTGATATACAGGGGACAGATCATCACACAGGGGCTGCTGTCTTATCACATACAGGGATATACCATCGTCACACTGTCATATAAAGGGGACAGATCATCACACAGGGGCTGCTGTCTTATCACATACAGGGATATACCATCATAACACTGTGATATAAAGGGGACAGAACATCACACAGGGGCTGCTGTCTTATCACATACAGGGATATACCATCGTCACACTGTGATATAAAGGGGACAGAGGGACATCACACAGGGGCTACTGTCTTATCACACAGGGATATACCATCGTCACACTGTGATATACAGGGGACAGATCATCACACAGGGGCTGCTGTCTTATCACACAGGGATATACCATCGTCACACTGTGATATACAGGGGACAGATCATCACACAGGGGCTGCTGTCTTATCACATACAGGGATATACCATCGTCACACTGTCATATAAAGGGGACAGATCATCACACAGGGGCTGCTGTCTTATCACATACAGGGATATACCATCATCACACTGTGATATAAAGGGGACAGAACATCACACAGGGGCTGCTGTCTTATCACATACAGGGATATACCATCGTCACACTGTGATATAAAGGGGACAGAGGGACATCACACAGGGGCTACTGTCTTATCACACAGGGATATACCATCGTCACACTGTGATATACAGGGGACAGATCATCACACAGGGGCTGCTGTCTTATCACACAGGGATATACCATCGTCACACTGTGATATACAGGGGACAGATCATCACACAGGGGCTGCTGTCTTATCACATACAGGGATATACCATCGTCACACTGTCATATAAAGGGGACAGATCATCACACAGGGGCTGCTGTCTTATCACATACAGGGATATACCATAGTCACACTGTGATATAAAGGGGACAGAGGGACATCACACAGGGGCTGCTGTCTTATCACATACAGGGATATACCATCGTCACACTGTGATATAAAGGGGACAGATCATCACACAGGGGCTACTGTCTTATCACATACAGGGATATACCATCATCACACTGTGATATAAAGGGGACAGAACATCACACAGGGGCTGCTGTCTTATCACATACAGGGATATACCATCGTCACACTGTGATATAAAGGGGACAGAGGGACATCACACAGGGGCTACTGTCTTATCACACAGGGATATACCATCGTCACACTGTGATATACAGGGGACAGATCATCACACAGGGGCTGCTGTCTTATCACATACAGGGATATACCATCATCACACTGTGATATAAAGAGGACAGATCATCACACAGGGGCTGCTGTCTTATCACATACAGGGATATACCATCGTCACACTGTGATATAAAGGGGACAGATCATCACACAGGGGCTGCTGTCTTATCACATACAGGGATATACCATAGTCACACTGTGATATAAAGGGGACAGAGGGACATCACACAGGGGCTGCTGTCTTATCACATACAGGGATATACCATCGTCACACTGTGATATAAAGGGGACAGATCATCACACAGGGGCTACTGTCTTATCACATACAGGGATATACCATCATCACACTGTGATATAAAGGGGACAGAACATCACACAGGGGCTGCTGTCTTATCACATACAGGGATATACCATCGTCACACTGTGATATAAAGGGGACAGAGGGACATCACACAGGGGCTACTGTCTTATCACACAGGGATATACCATCGTCACACTGTGATATACAGGGGACAGATCATCACACAGGGGCTGCTGTCTTATCACACAGGGATATACCATCGTCACACTGTGATATAAAGGGGACAGATCATCACACAGGGGCTGCTGTCTTATCACATACAGGGATATACCATCGTCACACTGTGATATAAAGGGGACAGAACATCACACAGGGGCTGCTGTCTTATCACATACAGGGATATACCATCGTCACACTGTGATATAAAGGGGACAGAGGGACATCACACAGGGGCTACTGTCTTATCACACAGGGATATACCATCGTCACACTGTGATATACAGGGGACAGATCATCACACAGGGGCTGCTGTCTTATCACACAGGGATATACCATCGTCACACTGTGATATAAAGGGGACAGATCATCACACAGGGGCTGCTGTCTTATCACATACAGGGATATACCATCGTCACACTGTGATATAAAGGGGACAGAACATCACACAGGGGCTGCTGTCTTATCACATACAGGGATATACCATCATCACACTGTGATATAAAGGGGACAGAACATCACACAGGGGCTGCTGTCTTATCACATACAGGGATATACCATCATCACACTGTGATATAAAGAGGACAGATCATCACACAGGGGCTGCTGTCTTATCACATACAGGGATATACCATCGTCACACTGTGATATAAAGGCGACAGAACATCACACAGGGGCTGCTGTCTTATCACATACAGGGATATACCATCATCACACTGTGATATAAAGGGGACAGATCATCACACAGGGGCTGCTGTCTTATCACATACAGGGATATACCATCGTCACACTGTGATATAAAGGGGACAGAACATCACACAGGGGCTGCTGTCTTATCACATACAGGGATATACCATCATCACACTGTGATATAAAGAGGACAGAACATCACACAGGGGCTGCTGTCTTATCACATACAGGGATATACCATCGTCACACTGTCATATAAAGGGGACAGATCATCACACAGGGGCTGCTGTCTTATCACATACAGGGATATACCATCGTCACACTGTGATATAAAGGGGACAGAACATCACACAGGGGCTGCTGTCTTATCACATACAGGGATATACCATCGTCACACTGTGATATAAAGGGGACAGAACATCACACAGGGGCTGCTGTCTTATCACATACAGGGATATACCATCATCACACTGTGATATAAAGGGGACAGAACATCACACAGGGGCTGCTGTCTTATCACATACAGGGATATACCATCATCACACTGTGATATAAAGAGGACAGATCATCACACAGGGGCTGCTGTCTTATCACATACAGGGATATACCATCGTCACACTGTGATATAAAGGGGACAGAACATCACACAGGGGCTGCTGTCTTATCACATACAGGGATATACCATCGTCACACTGTGATATAAAGGCGACAGATCATCACACAGGGACTGCTGTCTTATCACATACAGGGATATACCATCATCACACTGTGATATAAAGGGGACAGATCATCACACAGGGGCTGCTGTCTTATCACATACAGGGATATACCATCGTCACACTGTGATATAAAGGGGACAGAACATCACACAGGGGCTGCTGTCTTATCACATACAGGGATATACCATCATCACACTGTGATATAAAGGGGACAGATCATCACACAGGGGCTGCTGTCTTATCACATACAGGGATATACCATCGTCACACTGTGATATAAAGGGGACAGAACATCACACAGGGGCTGCTGTCTTATCACATACAGGGATATACCATCGTCACACTGTGATATAAAGGCGACAGAACATCACACAGGGGCTGCTGTCTTATCACATACAGGGATATACCATCGTCACACTGTGATATAAAGGGGACAGAACATCACACAGGGGCTGCTGTCTTATCACATACAGGGATATACCATCATCACACTGTGATATAAAGGGGACAGAACATCACACAGGGGCTGCTGTCTTATCACATACAGGGATATACCATCATCACACTGTGATATAAAGAGGACAGATCATCACACAGGGGCTGCTGTCTTATCACATACAGGGATATACCATCGTCACACTGTGATATAAAGGCGACAGAACATCACACAGGGGCTGCTGTCTTATCACATACAGGGATATACCATCATCACACTGTGATATAAAGGGGACAGATCATCACACAGGGGCTGCTGTCTTATCACATACAGGGATATACCATCGTCACACTGTGATATAAAGGGGACAGAACATCACACAGGGGCTGCTGTCTTATCACATACAGGGATATACCATCATCACACTGTGATATAAAGAGGACAGAACATCACACAGGGGCTGCTGTCTTATCACATACAGGGATATACCATCGTCACACTGTCATATAAAGGGGACAGAACATCACACAGGGGCTGCTGTCTTATCACATACAGGGATATACCATCGTCACACTGTGATATAAAGGGGACAGAACATCACACAGGGGCTGCTGTCTTATCACATACAGGGATATACCATCGTCACACTGTGATATAAAGGGGACAGAACATCACACAGGGGCTGCTGTCTTATCACATACAGGGATATACCATCATCACACTGTGATATAAAGGGGACAGAACATCACACAGGGGCTGCTGTCTTATCACATACAGGGATATACCATCATCACACTGTGATATAAAGAGGACAGATCATCACACAGGGGCTGCTGTCTTATCACATACAGGGATATACCATCGTCACACTGTGATATAAAGGGGACAGAACATCACACAGGGGCTGCTGTCTTATCACATACAGGGATATACCATCGTCACACTGTGATATAAAGGGGACAGAACATCACACAGGGGCTGCTGTCTTATCACATACAGGGATATACCATCATCACACTGTGATATAAAGGGGACAGAACATCACACAGGGGCTGCTGTCTTATCACATACAGGGATATACCATCATCACACTGTGATATAAAGAGGACAGATCATCACACAGGGGCTGCTGTCTTATCACATACAGGGATATACCATCGTCACACTGTGATATAAAGGCGACAGAACATCACACAGGGGCTGCTGTCTTATCACATACAGGGATATACCATCATCACACTGTGATATAAAGGGGACAGATCATCACACAGGGGCTGCTGTCTTATCACATACAGGGATATACCATCGTCACACTGTGATATAAAGGGGACAGAACATCACACAGGGGCTGCTGTCTTATCACATACAGGGATATACCATCATCACACTGTGATATAAAGAGGACAGAACATCACACAGGGGCTGCTGTCTTATCACATACAGGGATATACCATCGTCACACTGTCATATAAAGGGGACAGATCATCACACAGGGGCTGCTGTCTTATCACATACAGGGATATACCATCGTCACACTGTGATATAAAGGGGACAGAACATCACACAGGGGCTGCTGTCTTATCACATACAGGGATATACCATCGTCACACTGTGATATAAAGGGGACAGAACATCACACAGGGGCTGCTGTCTTATCACATACAGGGATATACCATCATCACACTGTGATATAAAGGGGACAGAACATCACACAGGGGCTGCTGTCTTATCACATACAGGGATATACCATCATCACACTGTGATATAAAGAGGACAGATCATCACACAGGGGCTGCTGTCTTATCACATACAGGGATATACCATCGTCACACTGTGATATAAAGGGGACAGAACATCACACAGGGGCTGCTGTCTTATCACATACAGGGATATACCATCGTCACACTGTGATATAAAGGCGACAGATCATCACACAGGGACTGCTGTCTTATCACATACAGGGATATACCATCATCACACTGTGATATAAAGGGGACAGATCATCACACAGGGGCTGCTGTCTTATCACATACAGGGATATACCATCGTCACACTGTGATATAAAGGGGACAGAACATCACACAGGGGCTGCTGTCTTATCACATACAGGGATATACCATCATCACACTGTGATATAAAGGGGACAGATCATCACACAGGGGCTGCTGTCTTATCACATACAGGGATATACCATCGTCACACTGTGATATAAAGGGGACAGAACATCACACAGGGGCTGCTGTCTTATCACATACAGGGATATACCATCATCAGACTGTGATATAAAGGCGACAGAACATCACACAGGGGCTGCTGTCTTATCACATACAGGGATATACCATCGTCACACTGTGATATAAAGGGGACAGAACATCACACAGGGGCTGCTGTCTTATCACATACAGGGATATACCATCATCACACTGTGATATAAAGGGGACAGAACATCACACAGGGGCTGCTGTCTTATCACATACAGGGATATACCATCATCACACTGTGATATAAAGAGGACAGATCATCACACAGGGGCTGCTGTCTTATCACATACAGGGATATACCATCGTCACACTGTGATATAAAGGCGACAGAACATCACACAGGGGCTGCTGTCTTATCACATACAGGGATATACCATCATCACACTGTGATATAAAGGGGACAGATCATCACACAGGGGCTGCTGTCTTATCACATACAGGGATATACCATCGTCACACTGTGATATAAAGGGGACAGAACATCACACAGGGGCTGCTGTCTTATCACATACAGGGATATACCATCGTCACACTGTGATATAAAGAGGACAGAACATCACACAGGGGCTGCTGTCTTATCACATACAGGGATATACCATCGTCACACTGTCATATAAAGGGGACAGATCATCACACAGGGGCTGCTGTCTTATCACATACAGGGATATACCATCGTCACACTGTGATATAAAGGGGACAGAACATCACACAGGGGCTGCTGTCTTATCACATACAGGGATATACCATCGTCACACTGTGATATAAAGGGGACAGAACATCACACAGGGGCTGCTGTCTTATCACATACAGGGATATACCATCATCACACTGTGATATAAAGGGGACAGAACATCACACAGGGGCTGCTGTCTTATCACATACAGGGATATACCATCATCACACTGTGATATAAAGAGGACAGATCATCACACAGGGGCTGCTGTCTTATCACATACAGGGATATACCATCGTCACACTGTGATATAAAGGGGACAGAACATCACACAGGGGCTGCTGTCTTATCACATACAGGGATATACCATCGTCACACTGTGATATAAAGGCGACAGATCATCACACAGGGACTGCTGTCTTATCACATACAGGGATATACCATCATCACACTGTGATATAAAGGGGACAGATCATCACACAGGGGCTGCTGTCTTATCACATACAGGGATATACCATCGTCACACTGTGATATAAAGGGGACAGAACATCACACAGGGGCTGCTGTCTTATCACATACAGGGATATACCATCATCACACTGTGATATAAAGGGGACAGATCATCACACAGGGGCTGCTGTCTTATCACATACAGGGATATACCATCGTCACACTGTGATATAAAGGGGACAGAACATCACACAGGGGCTGCTGTCTTATCACATACAGGGATATACCATCGTCACACTGTGATATAAAGGCGACAGAACATCACACAGGGGCTGCTGTCTTATCACATACAGGGATATACCATCATCACACTGTGATATAAAGGGGACAGATCATCACACAGGGGCTGCTGTCTTATCACATACAGGGATATACCATCGTCACACTGTGATATAAAGGGGACAGAACATCACACAGGGGCTGCTGTCTTATCACATACAGGGATATACCATCGTCACACTGTGATATAAAGAGGACAGATCATCACACAGGGGCTGCTGTCTTATCACATACAGGGATATACCATCGTCACACTGTGATATAAAGGGGACAGAACATCACACAGGGGCTGCTGTCTTATCACATACAGGGATATACCATCATCACACTGTGATATAAAGGGGACAGAACATCACACAGGGGCTGCTGTCTTATCACATACAGGGATATACCATCGTCACACTGTGATATAAAGAGGACAGATCATCACACAGGGGCTGCTGTCTTATCACATACAGGGATATACCATCGTCACACTGTGATATAAAGGGGACAGAACATCACACAGGGGCTGCTGTCTTATCACATACAGGGATATACCATCGTCACACTGTGATATAAAGGCGACAGATCATCACACAGGGACTGCTGTCTTATCACATACAGGGATATACCATCATCACACTGTGATATAAAGGGGACAGATCATCACACAGGGGCTGCTGTCTTATCACATACAGGGATATACCATCGTCACACTGTGATATAAAGGGGACAGAACATCACACAGGGGCTGCTGTCTTATCACATACAGGGATATACCATCGTCACACTGTGATATAAAGGCGACAGAACATCACACAGGGGCTGCTGTCTTATCACATACAGGGATATACCATCGTCACACTGTGATATAAAGGCGACAGAACATCACACAGGGGCTGCTGTCTTATCACATACAGGGATATACCATCATCACACTGTGATATAAAGGGGACAGATCATCACACAGGGGCTGCTGTCTTATCACATACAGGGATATACCATCGTCACACTGTGATATAAAGGGGACAGAACATCACACAGGGGCTGCTGTCTTATCACATACAGGGATATACCATCGTCACACTGTGATATAAAGGCGACAGAACATCACACAGGGGCTGCTGTCTTATCACATACAGGGATATACCATCATCACACTGTGATATAAAGGGGACAGATCATCACACAGGGGCTGCTGTCTTATCACATACAGGGATATACCATCGTCACACTGTGATATAAAGGGGACAGAACATCACACAGGGGCTGCTGTCTTATCACATACAGGGATATACCATCGTCACACTGTGATATAAAGGCGACAGAACATCACACAGGGGCTGCTGTCTTATCACATACAGGGATATACCATCGTCACACTGTGATATAAAGGCGACAGAACATCACACAGGGGCTGCTGTCTTATCACATACAGGGATATACCATCATCACACTGTGATATAAAGGGGACAGATCATCACACAGGGGCTGCTGTCTTATCACATACAGGGATATACCATCGTCACACTGTGATATAAAGGGGACAGAACATCACACAGGGGCTGCTGTCTTATCACATACAGGGATATACCATCGTCACACTGTGATATAAAGGCGACAGAACATCACACAGGGGCTGCTGTCTTATCACATACAGGGATATACCATCGTCACACTGTGATATAAAGGGGACAGATCATCACACAGGGGCTGCTGTCTTATCACATACAGGGATATACCATCGTCACACTGTGATATAAAGGGGACAGAACATCACACAGGGGCTGCTGTCTTATCACATACAGGGATATACCATCGTCACACTGTGATATAAAGGCGACAGAACATCACACAGGGGCTGCTGTCTTATCACATACAGGGATATACCATCGTCACACTGTGATAAAAAGGCGACAGAACATCACACAGGGGCTGCTGTCTTATCACATACAGGGATATACCATCGTCACACTGTGATATAAAGGGGACAGATCATCACACAGGGGCTGCTGTCTTATCACATACAGGGATATACCATCGTCACACTGTGATATAAAGGGGACAGAACATCACACAGGGGCTGCTGTCTTATCACATACAGGGATATACCATCGTCACACTGTGATATAAAGGCGACAGAACATCACACAGGGGCTGCTGTCTTATCACATACAGGGATATACCATCGTCACACTGTGATATAAAGGGGACAGATCATCACACAGGGGCTGCTGTCTTATCACATACAGGGATATACCATCGTCACACTGTGATATAAAGGGGACAGAACATCACACAGGGGCTGCTGTCTTATCACATACAGGGATATACCATCGTCACACTGTGATATAAAGGCGACAGAACATCACACAGGGGCTGCTGTCTTATCACATACAGGGATATACCATCGTCACACTGTGATATAAAGGGGACAGAACATCACACAGGGGCTGCTGTCTTATCACATACAGGGATATACCATCGTCACACTGTGATATAAAGGGGACAGAACATCACACAGGGGCTGCTGTCTTATCACATACAGGGATATACCATCGTCACACTGTGATATAAAGGCGACAGAACATCACACAGGGGCTGCTGTCTTATCACATACAGGGATATACCATCGTCACACTGTGATATAAAGGGGACAGAACATCACACAGGGGCTGCTGTCTTATCACATACAGGGATATACCATCATCACACTGTGATATAAAGGGGATAGATCATCACACAGGGGCTGCTGTCTTATCACATACAGGGATATACCATCGTCACACTGTGATATAAAGGGGACAGAACATCACACAGGGGCTGCTGTCTTATCACATACAGGGATATACCATCATCACACTGTGATATAAAGGGGACAGATCATCACACAGGGGCTGCTGTCTTATCACATACAGGGATATACCATCGTCACACTGTAATATAAAGGGGACAGAACATCACACAGGGGCTGCTGTCTTATCACATACAGGGATATACCATCATCACACTGTCATATAAAGAGGACAGATCATCACACAGGGGCTGCTGTCTTATCACATACAGGGATATACCATCGTCACACTGTGATATAAAGGGGACAGATCATCACACAGGGGCTGCTGTCTTATCACATACAGGGATATACCATCGTCACACTGTGATATAAAGGGGACAGATCATCACACAGGGGCTGCTGTCTTATCACATACAGGGATATACCATCATCACACTGTGATATAAAGGGGACAGAACATCACACAGGGGCTGCTGTCTTATCACATACAGGGATATACCATCGTCACACTGTGATATAAAGGGGACAGATCATCACACAGGGGCTGCTGTCTTATCACATACAGGGATATACCATCATCACACTGTGATATAAAGGGGACAGAACATCACACAGGGGCTGCTGTCTTATCACATACAGGGATATACCATCGTCACACTGTGATATAAAGGGGACAGATCATCACACAGGGGCTGCTGTCTTATCACATACAGGGATATACCATCGTCACACTGTAATATAAAGGGGACAGAACATCACACAGGGGCTGCTGTCTTATCACATACAGGGATATACCATCGTCACACTGTGATATAAAGGGGACAGATCATCACACAGGGGCTGCTGTCTTATCACATACAGGGATATACCATCGTCACACTGTGATATAAAGGGGACAGATCATCACACAGGGGCTGCTGTCTTATCACATACAGGGATATACCATCATCACACTGTGATATAAAGGGGACAGAACATCACACAGGGGCTGCTGTCTTATCACATACAGGGATATACCATCGTCACACTGTGATATAAAGGGGACAGAACATCACACAGGGGCTGCTGTCTTATCACATACAGGGATATACCATCGTCACACTGTGATATAAAGGGGACAGATCATCACACAGGGGCTGCTGTCTTATCACATACAGGGATATACCATCATCACACTGTGATATAAAGGGGACAGAACATCACACAGGGGCTGCTGTCTTATCACATACAGGGATATACCATCGTCACACTGTGATATAAAGGGGACAGATCATCACACAGGGGCTGCTGTCTTATCACATACAGGGATATACCATCGTCACACTGTGATATAAAGGGGACAGATCATCACACAGGGGCTGCTGTCTTATCACATACAGGGATATACCATCATCACACTGTGATATAAAGGGGACAGAACATCACACAGGGGCTGCTGTCTTATCACATACAGGGATATACCATCGTCACACTGTCATATAAAGGGGACAGAACATCACACAGGGGCTGCTGTCTTATCACATACAGGGATATACCATCGTCACACTGTGATATAAAGGGGACAGAACATCACACAGGGGCTGCTGTCTTATCACATACAGGGATATACCATCGTCACACTGTGATATAAAGGGGACAGATCATCACACAGGGGCTGCTGTCTTATCACATACAGGGATATACCATCATCACACTGTGATATAAAGGGGACAGAACATCACACAGGGGCTGCTGTCTTATCACATACAGGGATATACCATCGTCACACTGTGATATAAAGGGGACAGATCATCACACAGGGGCTGCTGTCTTATCACATACAGGGATATACCATCATCACACTGTGATATAAAGGGGACAGATCATCACACAGGGGCTGCTGTCTTATCACATACAGGGATATACCATCATCACACTGTGATATAAAGGGGACAGAACATCACACAGGGGCTGCTGTCTTATCACATACAGGGATATACCATCGTCACACTGTGATATAAAGGGGACAGATCATCACACAGGGGCTGCTGTCTTATCACATACAGGGATATACCATCATCACACTGTGATATAAAGGGGACAGATCATCACACAGGGGCTGCTGTCTTATCACATACAGGGATATACCATCGTCACACTGTGATATAAAGGGGACAGAGGGACATCACACAGGGGCTGCTGTCTTATCACATACAGGGATATACCATCGTCACACTGTGATATAAAGAGGACAGATCATCACACAGGGGCTGCTGTCTTATCACATACAGGGATATACCATCGTCACACTGTGATATAAAGGGGACAGAACATCACACAGAGGCTGCTGTCTTATCACATACAGGGATATACCATCGTCACACTGTGATATAAAGGGGACAGATCATCACACAGGGGCTGCTGTCTTATCACATACAGGGATATACCATCGTCACACTGTGATATAAAGGGGACAGAGGGACATCACACAGGGGCTGCTGTCTTATCACATACAGGGATATACCATCGTCACACTGTGATATAAAGAGGACAGATCATCACACAGGGGCTGCTGTCTTATCACATACAGGGATATACCATCGTCACACTGTGATATAAAGGGCACAGAACATCACACAGGGTCTGCTGTCTTATCACATACAGGGATATACCATCGTCACACTGTGATATAAAGAGGACAGATCATCACACAGGGGCTGCTGTCTTATCACATACAGGGATATACCATCGTCACACTGTGATATAAAGGGGACAGATCATCACACAGGGACTGCTGTCTTATCACATACAGGGATATACCATCGTCACACTGTGATATAAAGGGGACAGAGGGACATCACACAGGGGCTGCTGTCTTATCACATACAGGGATATACCATCGTCACACTGTGATATAAAGGGGACAGATCATCACACAGGAGCTGCTGTCTTATCACATACAGGGATATACCATCATCACACTGTGATATAAAGGGGACAGAGGGACATCACACAAGGGCTGCTGTCTTATCACATACAGGGATATACCATCGTCACACTGTGATATAAAGGGGACAGAGGGACATCACACAGGTGCTACTGTCTTATCACATACAGGGATATACCATCATCACACTGTGATATAAAGGGGACAGATCATCACACAGGAGCTGCTGTCTTATCACATACAGGGATATACCATCGTCACACTGTGATATAAAGGGGACAGAGGGACATCACACAGGGACTGCTGTCTTATCACATACAGGGATATACCATCGTCACACTGTGATATAAAGAGGACAGATCATCACACAGGGGCTGCTGTCTTATCACATACAGGGATATACCATCGTCACACTGTGATATAAAGGGGACAGAACATCACACAGGGTCTGCTGTCTTATCACATACAGGGATATACCATCGTCACACTGTGATATAAAGAGGACAGATCATCACACAGGGGCTGCTGTCTTATCACATACAGGGATATACCATCGTCACACTGTGATATAAAGGGGACAGATCATCACACAGGGACTGCTGTCTTATCACATACAGGGATATACCATCGTCACACTGTGATATAAAGGGGACAGATCATCACACAGGGGCTGCTGTCTTATCACATACAGGGATATACCATCGTCACACTGTGATATAAAGGGGACAGAGGGACATCACACAGGGACTGCTGTCTTATCACATACAGGGATATACCATCGTCACACTGTGATATAAAGAGGACAGATCATCACACAGGGGCTGCTGTCTTATCACATACAGGGATATACCATCGTCACACTGTGATATAAAGGGGACAGAACATCACACAGGGTCTGCTGTCTTATCACATACAGGGATATACCATCGTCACACTGTGATATAAAGAGGACAGATCATCACACAGGGGCTGCTGTCTTATCACATACAGGGATATACCATCGTCACACTGTGATATAAAGGGGACAGATCATCACACAGGGACTGCTGTCTTATCACATACAGGGATATACCATCGTCACACTGTGATATAAAGGGGACAGAGGGACATCACACAGGGGCTGCTGTCTTATCACATACAGGGATATACCATCGTCACACTGTGATATAAAGGGGACAGATCATCACACAGGAGCTGCTGTCTTATCACATACAGGGATATACCATCATCACACTGTGATATAAAGGGGACAGAGGGACATCACACAAGGGCTGCTGTCTTATCACATACAGGGATATACCATCGTCACACTGTGATATAAAGGGGACAGAGGGACATCACACAGGTGCTACTGTCTTATCACATACAGGGATATACCATCATCACACTGTGATATAAAGGGGACAGATCATCACACAGGAGCTGCTGTCTTATCACATACAGGGATATACCATCGTCACACTGTGATATAAAGGGGACAGAGGGACATCACACAGGGACTGCTGTCTTATCACATACAGGGATATACCATCGTCACACTGTGATATAAAGAGGACAGATCATCACACAGGGGCTGCTGTCTTATCACATACAGGGATATACCATCGTCACACTGTGATATAAAGGGGACAGAACATCACACAGGGTCTGCTGTCTTATCACATACAGGGATATACCATCGTCACACTGTGATATAAAGAGGACAGATCATCACACAGGGGCTGCTGTCTTATCACATACAGGGATATACCATCGTCACACTGTGATATAAAGGGGACAGATCATCACACAGGGACTGCTGTCTTATCACATACAGGGATATACCATCGTCACACTGTGATATAAAGGGGACAGAGGGACATCACACAGGGGCTGCTGTCTTATCACATACAGGGATATACCATCGTCACACTGTGATATAAAGGGGACAGATCATCACACAGGAGCTGCTGTCTTATCACATACAGGGATATACCATCATCACACTGTGATATAAAGGGGACAGAGGGACATCACACAAGGGCTGCTGTCTTATCACATACAGGGATATACCATCGTCACACTGTGATATAAAGGGGACAGAGGGACATCACACAGGTGCTACTGTCTTATCACATACAGGGATATACCATCATCACACTGTGATATAAAGGGGACAGATCATCACACAGGAGCTGCTGTCTTATCACATACAGGGATATACCATCGTCACACTGTGATATAAAGGGGACAGATCATCACACAGGAGCTGCTGTCTTATCACATACAGGGATATACCATCGTCACACTGTGATATAAAGGGGACAGATCATCACACAGGAGCTGCTGTCTTATCACATACAGGGATATACCATCATCACACTGTGATATAAAGGGGACAGAGGGACATCACACAAGGGCTGCTGTCTTATCACATACAGGGATATACCATCGTCACACTGTGATATAAAGGGGACAGAGGGACATCACACAGGTGCTACTGTCTTATCACATACAGGGATATACCATCATCACACTGTGATATAAAGGGGACAGAACATCACACAGGGGCTGCTGTCTTATCACATACAGGGATATACCATCGTCACACTGTGATATAAAGGGGACAGAGGGACATCACACAGGGGCTGCTGTCTTATCACATACAGGGATATACCATCGTCACACTGTGATATAAAGGGGACAAAGGGACATCACACAGAGGCTGCTGTCTTATCACATACAGGGATATACCATCGTCACACTGTCATATAAAGGGGACAGAACATCACACAGAGGCTGCTGTCTTATCACATACAGGGATATACCATCATCACACTGTGATATAAAGGGGACAGAACATCACACAGGGGCTGCTGTCTTATCACATACAGGGATATACCATCATCACACTGTGATATAAAGGGGACAGATCATCACACAGGGGCTGCTGTCTTATCACATACAGGGATATACCATCGTCACACTGTGATATAAAGGGGACAGATCATCACACAGAGGCTGCTGTCTTATCACATACAGGGATATACCATCATCACACTGTGATATAAAGGGGACAGATCATCACACAGGGGCTGCTGTCTTATCACATACAGGGATATACCATCGTCACACTGTGATATAAAGGGGACAGAACATCACACAGGGGCTGCTGTCTTATCACATACAGGGATATACCATCATCACACTGTGATATAAAGGGGACAGAACATCACACAGAGGCTGCTGTCTTATCACATACAGGGATATACCATCATCACACTGTCATATAAAGGGGACAGAACATCACACAGAGGCTGCTGTCTTATCACATACAGGGATATACCATCATCACACTGTGATATAAAGGGGACAGAACATCACACAGGGGCTGCTGTCTTATCACATACAGGGATATACCATCATCACACTGTGATATAAAGGGGACAGAACATCACACAGGGGCTGCTGTCTTATCACATACAGGGATATACCATCGTCATACTGTGATATAAAGGGGACAGATCATCACACAGGGGCTGCTGTCTTATCACATACAGGGATATACCATCGTCACACTGTCATATAAAGGGGACAGATCATCACACAGGGGCTGCTGTCTTATCACATACAGGGATATACCATCGTCACACTGTGATATAAAGGGGACAGATCATCACACAGGGGCTGCTGTCTTATCACATACAGGGATATACCATCATCACACTGTGATATAAAGGGGACAGAACATCACACAGGGGCTGCTGTCTTATCACATACAGGGATATACCATCGTCATACTGTGATATAAAGGGGACAGATCATCACACAGGGGCTGCTGTCTTATCACATACAGGGATATACCATCGTCACACTGTCATATAAAGGGGACAGATCATCACACAGGGGCTGCTGTCTTATCACATACAGGGATATACCATCGTCACACTGTGATATAAAGGGGACAGATCATCACACAGGGGCTGCTGTCTTATCACATACAGGGATATACCATCATCACACTGTGATATAAAGGGGACAGATCATCACACAGGGACTGCTGTCTTATCACATACAGGGATATACCATCGTCACACTGTGATATAAAGGGGACAGATCATCACACAGGGGCTGCTGTCTTATCACATACAGGGATATACCATCATCACACTGTGATATAAAGGGGACAGATCACCACACAGGGGCTGCTGTCTTATCACATACAGGGATATACCATCGTCACACTGTCATATAAAGGGGACAGATCATCACACAGGGGCTGCTGTCTTATCACATACAGGGATATACCATCGTCACACTGTGATATAAAGGGGACAGATCATCACACAGGGGCTGCTGTCTTATCACATACAGGGATATACCATCATCACACTGTGATATAAAGGGGACAGAACATCACACAGGGGCTGCTGTCTTATCACATACAGGGATATACCATCGTCATACTGTGATATAAAGGGGACAGATCATCACACAGGGGCTGCTGTCTTATCACATACAGGGATATACCATCGTCACACTGTCATATAAAGGGGACAGATCATCACACAGGGGCTGCTGTCTTATCACATACAGGGATATACCATCGTCACACTGTGATATAAAGGGGACAGATCATCACACAGGGGCTGCTGTCTTATCACATACAGGGATATACCATCATCACACTGTGATATAAAGGGGACAGATCATCACACAGGGACTGCTGTCTTATCACATACAGGGATATACCATCGTCACACTGTGATATAAAGGGGACAGATCATCACACAGGGGCTGCTGTCTTATCACATACAGGGATATACCATCATCACACTGTGATATAAAGGGGACAGAACATCACACAGGGGCTGCTGTCTTATCACATACAGGGATATACCATCATCACACTGTCATATAAAGGGGACAGAACATCACACAGAGGCTGCTGTCTTATCACATACAGGGATATACCATCATCACACTGTGATATAAAGGGGACAGAACATCACACAGGGGCTGCTGTCTTATCACATACAGGGATATACCATCATCACACTGTCATATAAAGGGGACAGAACATCACACAGAGGCTGCTGTCTTATCACATACAGGGATATACCATCGTCACACTGTGATATAAAGGGGACAGATCATCACACAGGGGCTGCTGTCTTATCACATACAGGGATATACCATCATCACACTGTGATATAAAGGGGACAGATCATCACACAGGGGCTGCTGTCTTATCACATACAGGGATATACCATCATCACACTGTGATATAAAGGGGACAGATCATCACACAGGGGCTGCTGTCTTATCACATACAGGGATATACCATCGTTATACTGTGATATAAAGGGGACAGATCATCACACAGGGGCTGCTGTCTTATCACATACAGGGATATACCATCGTCACACTGTCATATAAAGGGGACAGATCATCACACAGGGGCTGCTGTCTTATCACATACAGGGATATACCATCGTCACACTGTGATATAAAGGGGACAGATCATCACACAGGGGCTGCTGTCTTATCACATACAGGGATATACCATCGTCACACTGTGATATAAAGGGGACAGATCATCACACAGGGACTGCTGTCTTATCACATACAGGGATATACCATCGTCACACTGTGATATAAAGGGGACAGATCATCACACAGGGGCTGCTGTCTTATCACATACAGGGATATACCATCATCACACTGTGATATAAAGGGGACAGATCACCACACAGGGGCTGCTGTCTTATCACATACAGGGATATACCATCGTCACACTGTGATATAAAGGGGACAGATCATCACACAGGGGCTGCTGTCTTATCACATACAGGGATATACCATCGTCACACTGTGATATAAAGGGGACAGATCATCACACAGGGGCTGCTGTCTTATCACATACAGGGATATACCATCATCACACTGTGATATAAAGGGGACAGAACATCACACAGGGGCTGCTGTCTTATCACATACAGGGATATACCATCATCACACTGTGATATAAAGGGGACAGATCACCACACAGGGGCTGCTGTCTTATCACATACAGGGATATACCATCGTCACACTGTGATATAAAGGGGACAGATCATCACACAGGGGCTGCTGTCTTATCACATACAGGGATATACCATCATCACACTGTGATATAAAGGGGACAGAACATCACACAGGGGCTGCTGTCTTATCACATACAGGGATATACCATCGTCACACTGTGATATAAAGGGGACAGAACATCACACAGGGGCTGCTGTCTTATCACATACAGGGATATACCATCGTCACACTGTGATATAAAGGGGACAGATCATCACACAGGGTCTGCTGTCTTATCACATACAGGGATATACCATCGTCACACTGTGATATAAAGGGGACAGAACATCACACAGGTGCTACTGTCTTATCACATACAGGGATATACCATCATCACACTGTGATATAAAGAGGACAGATCATCACACAGGGGCTGCTGTCTTATCACATACAGGGATATACCATCGTCACACTGTGATATAAAGGGGACAGATCATCACACAGGGGCTGCTGTCTTATCACATACAGGGATATACCATCGTCACACTGTGATATAAAGGGGACAGATCATCACACAGGGGCTGCTGTCTTATCACATACAGGGATATACCATCGTCACACTGTGATATAAAGGGGACAGATCATCACACAGGGGCTGCTGTCTTATCACATACAGGGATATACCATCGTCACACTGTGATATAAAGGGGACAGATCACCACACAGGGGCTGCTGTCTTATCACATACAGGGATATACCATCATCACACTGTGATATAAAGGGGACAGAACATCACACAGGGACTGCTGTCTTATCACATACAGGGATATACCATCATCACACTGTGATATAAAGGGGACAGATCATCACACAGGGGCTGCTGTCTTATCACATACAGGGATATACCATCATCACACTGTGATATAAAGGGGACAGATCACCACACAGGGGCTGCTGTCTTATCACATACAGGGATATACCATCGTCACACTGTGATATAAAGGGGACAGATCATCACACAGGGGCTGCTGTCTTATCACATACAGGGATATACCATCATCACACTGTGGTATAAAGGGGACAGATCATCACACAGGGGCTGCTGTCTTATCACATACAGGGATATACCATCATCACACTGTGATATAAAGGGGACAGATCATCACACAGGGGCTGCTGTCTTATCACATACAGGGATATACCATCATCACACTGTGATATAAAGGGGACAGATCACCACACAGGGGCTGCTGTCTTATCACATACAGGGATATACCATCGTCACACTGTGATATAAAGGGGACAGATCATCACACAGGGGCTGCTGTCTTATCACATACAGGGATATACCATCGTCACACTGTGATATAAAGGGGACAGATCATCACACAGGGGCTGCTGTCTTATCACATACAGGGATATACCATCATCACACTGTGATATAAAGGGGACAGAACATCACACAGGGGCTGCTGTCTTATCACATACAGGGATATACCATCATCACACTGTGATATAAAGGGGACAGATCACCACACAGGGGCTGCTGTCTTATCACATACAGGGATATACCATCGTCACACTGTGATATAAAGGGGACAGATCATCACACAGGGGCTGCTGTCTTATCACATACAGGGATATACCATCATCACACTGTGATATAAAGGGGACAGAACATCACACAGGGGCTGCTGTCTTATCACATACAGGGATATACCATTGTCACACTGTGATATAAAGGGGACAGAACATCACACAGGGGCTGCTGTCTTATCACATACAGGGATATACCATCGTCACACTGTGATATAAAGGGGACAGATCATCACACAGGGTCTGCTGTCTTATCACATACAGGGATATACCATCGTCACACTGTGATATAAAGGGGACAGAACATCACACAGGTGCTACTGTCTTATCACATACAGGGATATACCATCATCACACTGTGATATAAAGAGGACAGATCATCACACAGGGGCTGCTGTCTTATCACATACAGGGATATACCATCGTCACACTGTGATATAAAGGGGACAGATCATCACACAGGGGCTGCTGTCTTATCACATACAGGGATATACCATCGTCACACTGTGATATAAAGGGGACAGATCATCACACAGGGGCTGCTGTCTTATCACATACAGGGATATACCATCGTCACACTGTGATATAAAGGGGACAGATCATCACACAGGGGCTGCTGTCTTATCACATACAGGGATATACCATCGTCACACTGTGATATAAAGGGGACAGATCATCACACAGGGGCTGCTGTCTTATCACATACAGGGATATACCATCGTCACACTGTGATATAAAGGGGACAGATCATCACACAGGGGCTGCTGTCTTATCACATACAGGGATATACCATCATCACACTGTGATATAAAGGGGACAGAACATCACACAGGGGCTGCTGTCTTATCACATACAGGGATATACCATCGTCACACTGTGATATAAAGGGGACAGAACATCACACAGGGGCTGCTGTCTTATCACATACAGGGATATACCATCGTCACACTGTGATATAAAGGGGACAGAACATCACACAGGGGCTGCTGTCTTATCACATACAGGGATATACCATCATCACACTGTCATATAAAGGGGACAGATCATCACACAGGGGCTGCTGTCTTATCACATACAGGGATATACCATCGTCACACTGTGATATAAAGGGGACAGATCATCACACAGGGACTGCTGTCTTATCACATACAGGGATATACCATCATCACACAGTAATATAAAGGTAACAGATCATCACACAGGGGCTGCTGTCTTATCACATACAGGGATATACCATCGTCACACTGTGATATAAAGGGGACAGATCATCACACAGGGGCTGCTGTCTTATCACATACAGGGATATACCATCATCACACAGTAATATAAAGGGGACAGATCATCACACAGGGGCTGCTGTCTTATCACATACAGGGATATACCATCATCACACTGTGATATAAAGGGGACAGAACATCACACAGGGACTGCTGTCTTATCACATACAGGGATATACCATCGTCACACTGTGATATAAAGGGGACAGAGGGACATCACACAGGTGCTACTGTCTTATCACATACAGGGATATACCATCATCACACTGTGATATACAGGGGACAGAGGGACATCACACAGGTGCTACTGTCTTATCACATACAGGGATATACCATCGTCACACTGTGATATAAAGAGGACAGATCATCACACAGGGGCTGCTGTGTTATCACATACAGGGATATACCATCATCACACTGTGATATAAAGAGGACAGAACATCACACAGGGGCTGCTGTCTTATCACATACAGGGATATACCATCGTCACACTGTGATATAAAGAGGACAGATCATCACACAGGAGCTGCTGTGTTATCACATACAGGGATATACCATCATCACACTGTGATATAAAGGGGACAGATCATCACACAGGGGCTGCTGTCTTATCACATACAGGGATATACCATCATCACACTGTGATATAAAGGTAACAGATCATCACACAGGGGCTGCTGTCTTATCACATACAGGGATATACCATCATCACACAGTAATATAAAGGGGACAGATCATCACACAGGGGCTGCTGTCTTATCACATACAGGGATATACCATCGTCACACTGTCATATAAAGGTGACAGATCATCACACAGGGGCTGCTGTCTTATCACATACAGGGATATACCATCATCACACAGTAATATAAAGGGGACAGATCATCACACAGGGGCTGCTGTCTTATCACATACAGGGATATACCATCGTCACACTGTGATATAAAGAGGACAGATCATCACACAGGGGCTGCTGTCTTATCACATACAGGGATATACCATCATCACACTGTGATATAAAGGGGACAGAACATCACACAGGGACTGCTGTCTTATCACATACAGGGATATACCATCGTCACACTGTGATATAAAGGGGACAGAGGGACATCACACAGGTGCTACTGTCTTATCACATACAGGGATATACCATCATCACACTGTGATATACAGGGGACAGAGGGACATCACACAGGTGCTACTGTCTTATCACATACAGGGATATACCATCGTCACACTGTGATATAAAGAGGACAGATCATCACACAGGGGCTGCTGTGTTATCACATACAGGGATATACCATCATCACACTGTGATATAAAGAGGACAGAACATCACACAGGGGCTGCTGTCTTATCACATACAGGGATATACCATCGTCACACTGTGATATAAAGAGGACAGATCATCACACAGGAGCTGCTGTGTTATCACATACAGGGATATACCATCATCACACTGTGATATAAAGGGGACAGATCATCACACAGGGGCTGCTGTCTTATCACATACAGGGATATACCATCATCACACTGTGATATAAAGGGGACAGAACATCACACAGGGGCTGCTGTGTTATCACATACAGGGATATACCATCATCACACTGTGATATAAAGGGGACAGAGGGACATCACACAGGGGCTGCTGTCTTATCACATACAGGGATATACCATCGTCACACTGTGATATAAAGGGGACAGATCATCACACAGGTGCTACTGTCTTATCACATACAGGGATATACCATCGTCACACTGTGATATAAAGGGGACAGATCATCACACAGGGGCTGCTGTCTTATCACATACAGGGATATACCATCGTCACACTGTGATATAAAGGGGACAGATCATCACACAGGGTCTGCTGTCTTATCACATACAGGGATATACCATCGTCACACTGTGATATAAAGGGGACAGAACATCACACAGGGGCTGCTGTCTTATCACATACAGGGATATACCATCATCACACTGTGATATAAAGGGGACAGATCATCACACAGGGGCTGCTGTCTTATCACATACAGGGATATACCATCGTCACACTGTGATATAAAGAGGACAGATCATCACACAGGAGCTGCTGTCTTATCACATACAGGGATATACCATCGTCACACTGTGATATAAAGGGGACAGATCATCACACAGGGTCTGCTGTCTTATCACATACAGGGATATACCATCGTCACACTGTGATATAAAGGGGACAGATCATCACACAGGGGCTGCTGTCTTATCACATACAGGGATATACCATCATCACACTGTGATATAAAGGGGACAGAACATCACACAGGGGCTGCTGTCTTATCACATACAGGGATATACCATCGTCACACTGTGATATAAAGGGGACAGAACATCACACAGGGGCTGCTGTCTTATCACATACAGGGATATACCATCGTCACACTGTGATATAAAGGGGACAGAGGGACATCACACAGGGGCTGCTGTCTTATCACATACAGGGATATACCATCGTCACACTGTGATATAAAGGGGACAGATCATCACACAGGGGCTGCTGTCTTATCACATACAGGGATATACCATCATCACACTGTGATATAAAGGGGACAGATCATCACACAGGGACTGCTGTCTTATCACATACAGGGATATACCATCGTCACACTGTGATATAAAGGGGATAGAGGGACATCACACAGGGGCTGCTGTCTTATCACATACAGGGATATACCATCGTCACACTGTGATATAAAGGGGACAGAACATCACACAGGGGCTGCTGTCTTATCACATACAGGGATATACCATCATCACACTGTGATATAAAGGGGACAGAGGAACATCACACAGGAGCTGCTGTCTTATCACATACAGGGATATACAATCGTCACACTGTGATATAAAGAGGACAGATCATCACACAGGGGCTGCTGTCTTATCACATACAGGGATATACCATCGTCACACTGTCATATAAAGGTGACAGATCATCACACAGGGGCTGCTGTCTTATCACATACAGGGATATACCATCGTCACACTGTGATATAAAGGGGACAGATCATCACACAGGGGCTGCTGTCTTATCACATACAGGGATATACCATCGTCACACTGTCATATAAAGGTGACAGAACATCACACAGGGACTGCTGTCTTATCACATACAGGGATATACCATCGTCACACTGTGATATAAAGGGGACAGAACATCACACAGGGGCTGCTGTCTTATCACATACAGGGATATACCATCATCACACAGTAATATAAAGGGGACAGATCATCACACAGGGGCTGCTGTCTTATCACATACAGGGATATACCATCGTCACACTGTGATATAAAGAGGACAGATCATCACACAGGGGCTGCTGTCTTATCACATACAGGGATATACCATCATCACACTGTGATATAAAGGGGACAGAACATCACACAGGGACTGCTGTCTTATCACATACAGGGATATACCATCGTCACACTGTGATATAAAGGGGACAGAGGGACATCACACAGGTGCTACTGTCTTATCACATACAGGGATATACCATCATCACACTGTGATATACAGGGGACAGAGGGACATCACACAGGTGCTACTGTCTTATCACATACAGGGATATACCATCGTCACACTGTGATATAAAGAGGACAGATCATCACACAGGGGCTGCTGTGTTATCACATACAGGGATATACCATCATCACACTGTGATATAAAGAGGACAGAACATCACACAGGGGCTGCTGTCTTATCACATACAGGGATATACCATCGTCACACTGTGATATAAAGAGGACAGATCATCACACAGGGGCTGCTGTCTTATCACATACAGGGATATACCATCGTCACACTGTGATATAAAGGGGACAGATCATCACACAGGGGCTGCTGTCTTATCACATACAGGGATATACCATCATCACACTGTGATATAAAGGGGACAGATCATCACACAGGGACTGCTGTCTTATCACATACAGGGATATACCATCGTCACACTGTGATATAAAGGGGATAGAGGGACATCACACAGGGGCTGCTGTCTTATCACATACAGGGATATACCATCGTCACACTGTGATATAAAGGGGACAGAACATCACACAGGGGCTGCTGTCTTATCACATACAGGGATATACCATCATCACACTGTGATATAAAGGGGACAGAGGAACATCACACAGGAGCTGCTGTCTTATCACATACAGGGATATACAATCGTCACACTGTGATATAAAGAGGACAGATCATCACACAGGGGCTGCTGTCTTATCACATACAGGGATATACCATCGTCACACTGTCATATAAAGGTGACAGATCATCACACAGGGGCTGCTGTCTTATCACATACAGGGATATACCATCGTCACACTGTGATATAAAGGGGACAGATCATCACACAGGGGCTGCTGTCTTATCACATACAGGGATATACCATCGTCACACTGTCATATAAAGGTGACAGAACATCACACAGGGACTGCTGTCTTATCACATACAGGGATATACCATCGTCACACTGTCATATAAAGGTGACAGATCATCACACAGGGGCTGCTGTCTTATCACATACAGGGATATACCATCGTCACACTGTGATATAAAGGGGACAGATCATCACACAGGGACTGCTGTCTTATCACATACAGGGATATACCATCATCACACAGTAATATAAAGGGGACAGATCATCACACAGGGGCTGCTGTCTTATCACATACAGGGATATACCATCGTCACACTGTCATATAAAGGTAACAGATCATCACACAGGGGCTGCTGTCTTATCACATACAGGGATATACCATCATCACACTGTGATATAAAGGGGACAGAACATCACACAGGGGCTGCTGTCTTATCACATACAGGGATATACCATCATCACACAGTAATATAAAGGGGACAGATCATCACACAGGGGCTGCTGTCTTATCACATACAGGGATATACCATCGTCACACTGTGATATAAAGAGGACAGATCATCACACAGGGGCTGCTGTCTTATCACATACAGGGATATACCATCATCACACTGTGATATAAAGGGGACAGAACATCACACAGGGACTGCTGTCTTATCACATACAGGGATATACCATCGTCACACTGTGATATAAAGGGGACAGAGGGACATCACACAGGTGCTACTGTCTTATCACATACAGGGATATACCATCATCACACTGTGATATACAGGGGACAGAGGGACATCACACAGGTGCTACTGTCTTATCACATACAGGGATATACCATCGTCACACTGTGATATAAAGAGGACAGATCATCACACAGGGGCTGCTGTGTTATCACATACAGGGATATACCATCATCACACTGTGATATAAAGAGGACAGAACATCACACAGGGGCTGCTGTCTTATCACATACAGGGATATACCATCGTCACACTGTGATATAAAGAGGACAGATCATCACACAGGAGCTGCTGTGTTATCACATACAGGGATATACCATCATCACACTGTGATATAAAGGGGACAGATCATCACACAGGGGCTGCTGTCTTATCACATACAGGGATATACCATCATCACACTGTGATATAAAGGGGACAGAACATCACACAGGGGCTGCTGTGTTATCACATACAGGGATATACCATCATCACACTGTGATATAAAGGGGACAGAGGGACATCACACAGGGGCTGCTGTCTTATCACATACAGGGATATACCATCGTCACACTGTGATATAAAGGGGACAGATCATCACACAGGTGCTACTGTCTTATCACATACAGGGATATACCATCGTCACACTGTGATATAAAGGGGACAGATCATCACACAGGGGCTGCTGTCTTATCACATACAGGGATATACCATCGTCACACTGTGATATAAAGGGGACAGATCATCACACAGGGTCTGCTGTCTTATCACATACAGGGATATACCATCGTCACACTGTGATATAAAGGGGACAGAACATCACACAGGGGCTGCTGTCTTATCACATACAGGGATATACCATCATCACACTGTGATATAAAGGGGACAGATCATCACACAGGGGCTGCTGTCTTATCACATACAGGGATATACCATCGTCACACTGTGATATAAAGAGGACAGATCATCACACAGGAGCTGCTGTCTTATCACATACAGGGATATACCATCGTCACACTGTGATATAAAGGGGACAGATCATCACACAGGGTCTGCTGTCTTATCACATACAGGGATATACCATCGTCACACTGTGATATAAAGGGGACAGATCATCACACAGGGGCTGCTGTCTTATCACATACAGGGATATACCATCATCACACTGTGATATAAAGGGGACAGAACATCACACAGGGGCTGCTGTCTTATCACATACAGGGATATACCATCGTCACACTGTGATATAAAGGGGACAGAACATCACACAGGGGCTGCTGTCTTATCACATACAGGGATATACCATCGTCACACTGTGATATAAAGGGGACAGAGGGACATCACACAGGGGCTGCTGTCTTATCACATACAGGGATATACCATCGTCACACTGTGATATAAAGGGGACAGATCATCACACAGGGGCTGCTGTCTTATCACATACAGGGATATACCATCATCACACTGTGATATAAAGGGGACAGATCATCACACAGGGACTGCTGTCTTATCACATACAGGGATATACCATCGTCACACTGTGATATAAAGGGGATAGAGGGACATCACACAGGGGCTGCTGTCTTATCACATACAGGGATATACCATCGTCACACTGTGATATAAAGGGGACAGAACATCACACAGGGGCTGCTGTCTTATCACATACAGGGATATACCATCATCACACTGTGATATAAAGGGGACAGAGGAACATCACACAGGAGCTGCTGTCTTATCACATACAGGGATATACAATCGTCACACTGTGATATAAAGAGGACAGATCATCACACAGGGGCTGCTGTCTTACCACATACAGGGATATACCATCGTCACACTGTGATATAAAGGGGACAGATCATCACACAGGGGCTGCTGTCTTATCACATAAAGGGATATACCATAGTCACACTGTGATATAAAGGGGACAGAACATCACACAGGGGCTGCTGTCTTATCACATACAGGGATATACCATCATCACACTGTGATATAAAGGGGACAGAACATCACACAGGGGCTGCTGTCTTATCACATACAGGGATATACCATCGTCACACTGTGATATAAAGGGGACAGATCATCACACAGGGGCTGCTGTGTTATCACATACAGGGATATACCATCATCACACTGTGATATACAGGGGACAGATCATCACACAGGGACTGCTGTCTTATCACATACAGGGATAAACCATCATCACACTGTGATATACAGGGGACAGAGGGACATCACACAGGTGCTACTGTCTTATCACATACAGGGATATACCATCGTCACACTGTGATATAAAGAGGACAGATCATCACACAGGGGCTGCTGTCTTATCACATACAGGGATATACCATCGTCACACTGTGATATAAAGGGGACAGAACATCACACAGGGACTGCTGTCTTATCACATACAGGGATATACCATCGTCACACTGTGATATAAAGGGGACAGATCATCACACAGGTGCTACTGTCTTATCACATACAGGGATATACCATCGTCACACTGTGATATAAAGGGGACAGATCATCACACAGGGGCTGCTGTCTTATCACATACAGGGATATACCATCATCACACTGTGATATAAAGGGGATAGAACATCACAAAGGGGCTGCTGTGTTATCACATACAGGGATATACCATCATCACACTGTGATATAAAGGGGACAGATCATCACACAGGGGCTGCTGTCTTATCACATACAGGGATATACCATCGTCACACTGTGATATAAAGGGGACAGATCATCACACAGGTGCTACTGTCTTATCACATACAGGGATATACCATCGTCACACTGTGATATAAAGGGGACAGATCATCACACAGGGGCTGCTGTCTTATCACATACAGGGATATACCATCGTCACACTGTGATATAAAGGGGACAGAACATCACACAGGGGCTGCTGTCTTATCACATACAGGGATATACCATCATCACACTGTGATATAAAGGGGACAGAACATCACACAGGGACTGCTGTCTTATCACATACAGGGATATACCATCATCACACTGTGATATAAAGGGGACAGAACATCACACAGGGACTGCTGTCTTATCACATACAGGGATATACCATCGTCACACTGTGATATAAAGGGGACAGATCATCACACAGGTGCTACTGTCTTATCACATACAGGGATATACCATCGTCACACTGTGATATAAAGGGGACAGATCATCACACAGGGGCTGCTGTCTTATCACATACAGGGATATACCATCGTCACACTGTGATATAAAGGGGACAGATCATCACACAGGGGCTGCTGTCTTATCACATACAGGGATATACCATCATCACACTGTGATATAAAGGGGACAGAACATCACACAGGGACTGCTGTCTTATCACATACAGGGATATACCATCGTCACACTGTGATATAAAGGGGACAGATCATCACACAGGGGCTGCTGTCTTATCACATACAGGGATATACCATCATCACACTGTGATATAAAGGGGACAGATCACCACACAGGGGCAGCTGTCTTATCACATACAGGGATAAACCATCATCACACTGTGATATACAGGGGACAGAGGGACATCACACAGGGGCTGCTGTGTTATCACATACAGGGATATACCATCATCACACTGTGATATAAAGGGGACAGATCATCACACAGGGGCTGCTGTCTTATCACATACAGGGATAATATGAGATATGGTAAGAACTTACCCTTGTTATCTCTATTTCTACGAAGTCCATAGGGTTCCACAGGATACCTTGGGTATAGGTGTGACGTCAGTCTCAGGGCACCAAAGAGTTAAGCTTTCAGCCTCCCAGGATGCACTAGGTCCCCCTCCTATACCCTGCCCCCGAGCCAAGGCACCTCAGTTAGTTACCAAGCCATAGACCGGAGGAGGAGAAGGACGAGAGAGAACAAAGATCTGGACACATACAAGAATCACATTCTCACCAGAGGGAGACGGAAAACCGGTGACCAGAGCAAAGCCCATCTGCAGCACAGGTGCGACAGGGCGGGAGTCCTGTGGAACCCTATGGACTTCGTAGAAATAGAGATAACAAGGGTAAGTTCTTACCATATCTCATATTTTCTACTTCAGGGTCCATAGGGTATCCACAGGATACCTTGGGGATGTCCCAAAGCAGTATTCTTTAAGGGTGGGGACGCTCCTGTGCAGAAAGGAGAATCCGCCACCCGAAGGAAGCATCCTGAGAGGCGAAGGTGTCAAACCTGTAATACCTCACGAAGGTATGGACAGAGGACCACGTAGCAGCCTTGCAGATCTGGACTGCAGAGGCACCACGTCGAGCTGCCCAAGAAGGACCCACAGACCTAGTGGAATGAGCCTTCAGAGAAGGAGGAACCGGTAGGCCTTAATAAAGATAAGCTTCAGAAATAGCCATACGGATCCAGGCTGCCAAAGTTTGCTTTGAAGCAGGCCAACCCTTTTTACGGAAGCCATAGAGGACAAACAAAGCGTCCGACTTCCTAAACGAAGAAGTGCGGTCAACATAAGTCCTTAAGGCCCGCACAACATCCAAAGAGGCCTCACCCACGGAAAGACCCGGTGAGTTAAAGGCCGGAACAACGATTTCCTCGTTAACATGAAACTGGGAAACAACTTTGGGAAGAAACTCGGGCCGAGTACGGAGTACTGCCCTGTTCCCATGAAAAACCAAGAAAGGGGGTCTACAAGAAAGAGCCCCTAACTCAGAAACACATCTGGCCGAAGCAATAGCCAGAAGGAAAACAGTCTTAGCTGTTAGTCATTTAAGATCCACTGATCCCAGTGGTTCAAACGGCGGTCCTTGGAGAGCCCTCAGGACCACAGCCAAATCCCAAGGTGCCACAGGTGGAACAAAGGGCGGCTGAATGCGGACAACACCTTGCATAAAGGTGCGCACATCCGGGATTGTAGCAATCCTACGGTGAAACCAGACAGACAGGGCCGAAACCTGTACCTTCAAAGAAGCAAGGCGAAGCCCATGATCTAGTCCCGCTTGCAGGAAGGCGAGAATCCGAGACAGACGAAACTCCAGCGGTGCATAACCTCTCGGTCGACACCACTGGAAGAACGTATGCCACACGCGATGGTATATCCTCGCGGAAGACGGTTTCCGAGCTCGCAACATGGTACGCACCACAGAGCTGGAAAACCCCCGGGACCTCAGCATGGCCGTCTCAACAGCCACGCCGTCAAAGACAGCCGAGTCAGGTCCGGGTGAAGGCAAGGACCCTGAGACAGAAGGTCCGGTCGTAGCGGCAACCGCAGAGGACTGTCCACGGACAGACCCTGAAGGTCTGAGAACCAGTGCCGTCTGGGCCACGCGGGAGCTATCAACAGGAGCGTCCCTCCTTCCTGTTTGAATTTCCGGATTACCCGTGGAAGAAGGGAGACCGGAGGGAACAGGTATGCGAACCGGAACGTCCACCGGACGGACAGAGCATCCACCAGAGACGCCCCTTCGTCTCTTGGGCGAGACCCGTACACCGGCAACTTGTTGTTGTGCCGGGACGCCATGAGGTCGATCTCTGGAAGACCCCATCTGTCCACCAGTAGTTGAAAAACGTCCGGGTGCAGGGACCATTCCCCCGGATGAACGTCCTGGCGACTTAGAAAGTCTGCCTCCCAATTGAGCACTCCCGGGATGAAGACCGCTGATATGGCCGGAAGATTGCGCTCCGCCCAAACCAGGATCCGAGACACCTCTACGAGAGCCGCCCGGCTTCGGGTTCCTCCTTGCCTGTTTATGTAGGCCACGGTGGTAGCGTTGTCCGACTGGACCTGTACCGGGTGACCCTGGAGAAACCGATGTGCCTGCTGGAGAGCATTGAAGACTGCACGGAGTTCCAAGATATTGATTGGAAGCTCCGCTTCTGTCGGCGTCCACCTGCCCTGGAACAGATGTGGACCCGAAACTGCTCCCCAGCCCCGAAGACTGGCGTCCGTTGTCAACAGGACCCAATTTGGAACCCAGAACGGACGTTCCTCGCTGAGGTGGGTCGTCTGTAACCACCAAGCAAGGGACAGGCGAACCTCCGGGGTGAACACAATCGTCTGGGACTTCAGAGACTGAGGCAGCCCGTTCCACTTTGACAGGATCAGGTGCTGCAGAGGTCTGGAGTGAAACTGGGCATATTCCACCATGTCGAACACCGACACCATGGAGCCCAGTAACCTCATCGCCGAGTGTAGAGACACCCGGCGGCTGTGCAGACAACTGCGCACCCTTGACTGCAAAGCAGAGATCTTTTCCTCCGTCACGAAGATCTTTTGCTGTCCCGAGTCCAATAAGGCTCCAAGATGCAGAATCCTCCGAGACGGGATTAGAGTGGACTTCTGCCAGTTGATTAGCCAGCCGTGCCGTTGCAGCAGGGCAATGGTCAGGTCCAAGTGGCGTAACAGGAGCTCTGGAGATCCCGCCACCAATAACAGGTTGTCGAAGTACGGCAACATGCGGACTCCCTGCAGCCGCAGAGAAGCCGCCATGACCGCCATCACCTTAGTGAAAACACGTGGTGCTGTCGCCAGGCCAAAGGGTAACGCCCGAAACTGGAAGTGGTCGCTGCGGATTGCAAACCTGAGGAACTGTTGATGGCGCAAAAGAATAGGGACATGCAGGTAAGCGTCCTGTATGTCCAATGACACCATGTAGTCCCCAGGTTCCAGCGCCAGAATGATGGACCGTAGGGTCTCCATCCGAAACTTCGGTACCCGCAAAGACTTGTTGAGTGCTTTGAGGTTGAGAATCGGACGATACGACCCATTGGGTTTCTGTACCAAAAAAAGATTTGAATAGAAACCCTGGCCCCTCTGGGAGAATGGAACAGGCACTATAACTCCAGCCTGGAGCATAGTGTGCAATACCTTCCGCAGCTCCGTAGCCTTGTTCCGGTCTGATGGTAGACCCGTGGTGAAGAATCGAGCCGGGGGTCTGTGCCGGAAGTAGAGGGCGTACCCGTGGGAGACCACCTCCAGAACCCAAGTGTCTGTCGTAGTGACCGACCAACACTGGGCGAACTGCAGCAGGCGGCCTCCCACCCTGGGATCCCCCAAAGGGAGGCCCGGACCGTCAGGCCGCAGGCTTGTCATCTTGCTTGGGGGCCGGACGTCTGGTACTCCATGCCTGCTTCCGGGGCTTGACCGATTTCCTAGGGCCAGCCTGACGAGGAAACCACTGTGGTTTGGGCCTGCCCTGGGCCCTAGATGACCGAAAGGACGATGGTCCAGAACCAGAAGGAGCAGCGGCCGACGGGAGACAAGCCGATTTGGCTGCCGCCAGCGTGGCCACAATCTTATCCAGATCCGGAACGAAGAGAACTCCGGTAAACGGCAACGCTTCCAGACCCTTCTTGGAATCTGCTTCCACCTTCCAGGATCGCAGCCACAAGGTGCGACGAGCAGCTACCGCTGCTGAAGAAATTCTAGACACCAGAGTACTAATGTCTAGAGCCGCCTCGTTGATGTAGGTGGCCGAATCACGGAGATTGCCAATCAACTCCGCCTGTTCGGCCGGACAGTCGGAATCAAAAGAAGCCTCTAATGAATCCGCCCAGCGCTCCATCGCTCTGGCAACCCAGCAAATGGCAATAGCCGGCCGTGCTGCCCCCCCCACCCCCGCAAGGGAATAAGCGGACTTCAGGCAGATTTCCACCTTGCGGTCCGTAGCATCCTTAAGGGAGGACATGGATGGCATCGGCAATGTGGCACTATGGACAAGACGGGTCACGTGAGAATCCACCTGTGGAGGGGATTCCCACTTAGCAAAATAATTATCCGCGAACGGATAAGCCACCGCCAGGCGTCGCTGCGGCTGGTATCTTTTGCCAGGCTGTTTCCACGCCTCCTCTAAATGGTCCACCAACTGACCCGAAAGAGGAAAGACTGTGGCATCGCCCTTCACGTCTTTGAAAAAGGCATACTTAGACTTAGCCGCTGGGGGAACTTCGTCCTCAATCACCAAGGCTGTGCGGACCGCCCGAATAAGTCCAGGAATATATACTTTGGACTTAGCATCAGCGTCCTTAGTATGGAGAGGTTCCTGATCGTAAGGATCCAGAATCTCCCCATCATCAGACGTCCCTTCGTCATCCTCATAAGGAGCGGATAGAGACGCCACCGGCCGTTTATGAGGCCGCATCACAGACTCCCCTTGCAACACATCCGACAAGTGCTGTACAGAACTCGTCAGGGAGTTAACCCACGCTGGCTCCTGAGAAACCGGGAGCGGGGAAATAGGGAGACTGTGGGGTACCACCAATTGTCGTGGGAAACCCTGCATGGGTGACGACACCACAGACTGCTGGGCCAAACCCATCGGAGTAAACGCGGGCTGTGGAGCTAACTGGTCCACTAAAGCTGTTAGCGCCTGAGCGAAACAAGGCGGCTCCTGTACCGGTGCTGTAACCGTAAGAGGCCGCGCCATGGACAAACACTGCCGGCAAAGGCCCTCCGCGCTACCCTCCCCCTCCGCTAACGGTACTTTACACGTGGTACACTGTAGCCGGAGGGGAAAATCACTTTCAGACATGATGGCACCACGTATGTGACCCCTCTCACCAATTATATATTAAATAGGCGAGAGACCACCCTGCAGCACCGCACCGCAAGGGCTTAGCAGAAAGAACAGGGACAGTAATAAAGCTGACAGTCTTGAGAAGAAAAGTTACAGGCAGCAGCGCTAGCACAGTCACATACAATGCAAAGAAAATCAATTCCTGCACTAACAGGTCTGAACACTCAACTACACAGACACAGAGTCTGGTAGGACACAGCGCTGCATACACAGACCTGCCACAGCGGAGGAGAGGTATGCGGGGGGACCCAGACCATGATGCTTCCAATGCAGGCTTCCAGCAGCGTTCACCATGCTTTTGAAAAGATGGCCGCCGAGGAGCAGAGAGAAGGCTGGCCTGGGGGAGGAGCGCTGACACAGGGCCAATCAGCACAGTGCAGAGAGGGCTGTGTGCAGCGGGGGAGGCGCCGGCTGTGAGACAGGGAAGGCGCGCTCCCCTGGCATGCATTTAACCCCTAGGACGCCGCAGCGCTACCGCTCTGCTGCGGTCCGCTGTCCCAGGGGGCAGTGGAAGCGCAGGTTGGTCGCCTGGCTCCACGCTGCAGCCAGTCCCCAGGGAGCCCCCTACCTGGGGACTTAGGACCATGTGATCAGCGGGGACCCACCGCGGGACCCCGCTGCTTACCTCTGTCCCCCTTGAATCCGGCCATGGTCCGGAACATCTTGGGTCACCGCTAGCTGTGACCCCAGATGCCCACCAGCATTCCCGGATCAGTACCGGCGTTCTGGTACCGGCGGGGTGTAGGGAAGACAGCATGGACGTCAGGACTGACTGTCCATGCTGTACATCCAGATGTGCAGCCACAGCTGCATGAAGAAAAGCTTCAGGGGCTCTTCTAGCCCCCACTCCAACAGGTGCACCCGACTCCGGCCGGGCACCAAACTAAACTGAGGTGCCTTGGCTCGGGGGCGGGGTATAGGAGGGGGACCTAGTGTATCCTGGGAGGCTGAAAGCTTAACTCTTTGGTGCCCTGAGACTGACGTCACACCTATACCCAAGGTATCCTGTGGATACCCTATGGACCCTGAAGTAGAAATACCATCGTCACACTGTGATATAAAGGGGACAGAACATCACACAGGGACTGCTGTCTTATCACATACAGGGATATACCATAGTCACACTGTGATATAAAGGGGACAGATCATCACACAGGGACTGCTGTCTTATCACATACAGGGATATACCATCATCACACTGTGATATAAAGGGGACAGAACATCACACAGGGGCTGCTGTCTTATCACATACAGGGATATACCATCATCACACTGTGATATAAAGGGGACAGATCATCACACAGGGGCTGCTGTCTTATCACATACAGGGATATACCATCGTCACACTGTGATATAAAGGGGACAGAGGGACATCACACAGGGGCTGCTGTCTTATCACATACAGGGATATACCATCGTCACACTGTGATATAAAGGGGACAGATCATCACACAGGGGCTGCTGTCTTATCACATACAGGGATATACCATCATCACACTGTGATATAAAGGGGACAGATCATCACAGGGGCTGCTGTCTTATCACATACAGGGATATACCATCATCACACTGTGATATAAAGGGGACAGAACATCACACAGGGGCTGCTGTCTTATCACATACAGGGATATACCATCGTCACACTGTGATATAAAGGGGACAGATCATCACACAGGGGCTGCTGTCTTATCACATACAGGGATATACCATCGTCACACTGTGATATAAAGGGGACAGATCATCACACAGGGGCTGCTGTCTTATCACATACAGGGATATACCATAGTCACACTGTGATATAAAGGCGACAGCTCATCACACAGGGGCTGCTGTCTTATCACATACAGGGATATACCATCGTCACACTGTGATATAAAGGGGACAGAACATCACACAGGGGCTGCTGTCTTATCACATACAGGGATATACCATCATCACACTGTGATATAAAGAGGACAGATCATCACACAGGGGCTGCTGTCTTATCACATACAGGGATATACCATCATCACACTGTGATATAAAGGGGACAGATCATCACACAGGGGCTGCTGTCTTATCACATACAGGGATATACCATCGTCACACTGTGATATAAAGGGGACAGAGGGACATCACACAAGGGCTGCTGTCTTATCACATACAGGGATATACCATCATCACACTGTGATATAAAGGGGACAGAGGGACATCACACAGGGGCTGCTGTCTTATCACATACAGGGATATACCATCGTCACACTGTGATATAAAGGGGACAGATCATCACACAGGGGCTGCTGTCTTATCACATACAGGGATATACCATCATCACACTGTGATATAAAGGGGACAGATCATCACACAGGGGCTGCTGTCTTATCACATACAGGGATATACCATCATCACACTGTGATATAAAGGGGACAGAACATCACACAGGGGCTGCTGTCTTATCACATACAGGGATATACCATCGTCACACTGTGATATAAAGGGGACAGATCATCACACAGGGGCTGCTGTCTTATCACATACAGGGATATACCATCGTCACACTGTGATATAAAGGGGACAGATCATCACACAGGGGCTGCTGTCTTATCACATACAGGGATATACCATAGTCACACTGTGATATAAAGGCGACAGATCATCACACAGGGGCTGCTGTCTTATCACATACAGGGATATACCATCGTCACACTGTGGTATAAAGGGGACAGAACATCACACAGGGGCTGCTGTCTTATCACATACAGGGATATACCATCATCACACTGTGATATAAAGAGGACAGATCATCACACAGGGGCTGCTGTCTTATCACATACAGGGATATACCATCATCACACTGTGATATAAAGAGGACAGATCATCACACAGGGGCTGCTGTCTTATCACATACAGGGATATACCATCGTCACACTGTGATATAAAGGGGACAGAACATCACACAGGGGCTGCTGTCTTATCACATACAGGGATATACCATCATCACACTGTGATATAAAGGGGACAGAGGGACATCACACAGGGGCTGCTGTCTTATCACATACAGGGATATACCATCATCACACTGTGATATAAAGAGGACAGATCATCACACAGGGACTGCTGTCTTATCACATACAGGGATATACCATCGTCACACTGTGATATAAAGGGGACAGATCATCACACAGGGACTGCTGTCTTATCACATACAGGGATATACCATCATCACACTGTGATATAAAGGGGACAGATCATCACACAGGGACTGCTGTCTTATCACATACAGGGATATACCATCATCACACTGTGATATAAAGAGGACAGATCATCACACAGCGGCTGCTGTCTTATCACATACAGGGATATATACCATCATCACACTGTGATATAAAGAGGACAGATCATCACACAGGGGCTGCTGTCTTATCACATACAGGGATATACCATCGTCACACTGTGATATAAAGGGGACAGATCATCACACAGGGACTGCTGTCTTATCACATACAGGGATATACCATCGTCACACTGTGATATAAAGGGGACAGATCATCACACAGGTGCTACTGTCTTATCACATACAGGGATATACCATCGTCACACTGTGATATAAAGGGGACAGAACATCACACAGGGGCTGCTGTCTTATCACATACAGGGATATACCATCATCACACTGTGATATAAAGGGGACAGAACATCACACAGGGGCTGCTGTCTTATCACATACAGGGATATACCATCGTCACACTGTGATATAAAGAGGACAGATCATCACACAGGGGCTGCTGTCTTATCACATACAGGGATATACCATCGTCACACTGTGATATAAAGGGGACAGAGGGACATCACACAGGGGCTGCTGTCTTATCACATACAGGGATATACCATCGTCACACTGTGATATAAAGAGGACAGATCATCACACAGGGGCTGCTGTCTTATCACATACAGGGATATACCATCGTCACACTGTGATATAAAGGGGACAGAACATCACACAGGGGCTGCAGACACCAGGGTCAGAATAACACAGGGCACTATACAGACTCCAGGGGCAGAATAACACAGAGCACTATACAGACACCAGGGGCAGAATAACACAGTGCAGTATACAGACACCAGGGGCAGAATAACACAGTGCAGTATACAGACATCAGGGTCAGAATAACACAGGGCAGTATACAGATACCAGGGGCAGAATAATGCAGGGCAGTATACAGATACCAGGGGCAGAATAATGCAGGGCAGTATACAGATACCAGGGGCAGAATAATGCAGGGCAGTATACAGATACCAGGGGCAGAATAACACAGGACAGTATACAGATACCAGGGGCAGAATAATGCAGGGCAGTATACAGATACCAGGGGCAGAATAACACAGGAGAGTATACAGAAACCAGGGGCAGAAAAATGCAGGACAGTATACAGATACCAGGGGAAGAATAACACAGGGCAGTATACAGATACCAGGGGCAGAATAACACAGGGCAGTATACAGATACCAGGGGAAGAATAACACAGGACTGTATACAGATACTAGGGGCAGAATAACAGAGGAGAGTATACAGATACCAGGGGCAGAATAATGCAGGGCAGTATACAGATACCAGTGGGCAGAATAATGCAGGGCAGTATACAGATACCAGGGGCAGAATAACACAGGAGAGTATACAGATACTAGGGGCAGAATAATGCAGGGCAGTATACAGATATCAGGGGCAGAATAACACAGGACAGTATACAGATACCAGGGGCAGAATAACACAGGACAGTATACAGACATCAGGGTCAGAATAACACAGGGCAGTATACAGATACCAGTGGGCAGAATAATGCAGGGCAGTATACAGATACCAGGGGCAGAATAACACAGGAGAGTATACAGATACTAGGGGCAGAATAATGCAGGGCAGTATACAGATATCAGGGGCAGAATAACACAGGACAGTATACAGATACCAGGGGCAGAATAACACAGGACAGTATACAGACATCAGGGTCAGAATAACACAGGGCAGTATACAGATACCAGGGGAAGAATAATGCATGGCAGTATACAGATACCAGGGGCAGAATAATGCAGGGCACTATGCAGACACCAGGGGTAGAATAACACAGGACAGTATACAGATACCAGGGGCAGAATAACACAGGACAGTATACAGACATCAGGGTCAGAATAACACAGGGCAGTATACAGATACCAGGGGCAGAATAATGCAGGGCAGTATACAGATACCAGGGGCAGAATAATGCAGGGCAGTATACAGATACCAGGGGCAGAATAATGCAGGGCAGTATACAGATACCAGGGGCAGAATAACACAGGACAGTATACAGATACCAGGGGCAGAATAATGCAGGGCAGTATACAGATACCAGGGGCAGAATAACACAGGAGAGTATACAGAAACCAGGGGCAGAATAATGCAGGACAGTATACAGATACCAGGGGAAGAATAACACAGGGCAGTATACAGATACCAGGGGCAGAATAACACAGGGCAGTATACAGATACCAGGGGAAGAATAACACAGGACTGTATACAGATACTAGGGGCAGAATAACAGAGGAGAGTATACAGATACCAGGGGCAGAATAATGCAGGGCAGTATACAGATACCAGGGGCAGAATAACACAGGAGAGTATACAGATACTAGGGGCAGAATAATGCAGGGCAGTATACAGATATCAGGGGCAGAATAACACAGGACAGTATACAGATACCAGGGGCAGAATAACACAGGACAGTATACAGACATCAGGGTCAGAATAACACAGGGCAGTATACAGATACCAGGGGAAGAATAATGCATGGCAGTATACAGATACCAGGGGCAGAATAATGCAGGGCACTATGCAGACACCAGGGGTAGAATAACACAGGACAGTATACAGATACCAGGGGCAGAATAACACAGGACAGTATACAGACATCAGGGTCAGAATAACACAGGGCAGTATACAGATACCAGGGGCAGAATAATGCAGGGCAGTATACAGATACCAGTGGGCAGAATAATGCAGGGCAGTATACAGATACCAGTGGGCAGAATAATGTAGGGCAGTATACAGATACCAGGGGCAGAATAACACAGGAGAGTATACAGATACCAGGGGCAGAATAATGCAGGCCAGTATACAGATATCAGGGGCAGAATAACACAGGACAGTATACAGATACCAGGGGCAGAATAACACAGGACAGTATACAGACATCAGGGTCAGAATAACACAGGGCAGTATACAGATACCAGGGGAAGAATAATGCAGGGCACTATGCAGACACCAGGGGTAGAATAACACAGGACAGTATACAGATACCAGGGGCAGAATAACACAGGACAGTATACAGACATCAGGGTCAGAATAACACAGGGCAGTATACAGATACCAGGGGCAGAATAATGCATGGCAGTATACAGATACCAGGGGCAGAATAATGCAGGGCACTATGCAGACACCAGGGGCAGAATAACACAGGACAGTATACAGATACCAGGGGCATAATAATGCAGGGCAGTATACAGATACCAGGGGCAGAATAATGCATGGCAGTATACAGATACCAGGGGCAGAATAATGCAGGGCAGTATACAGATATCAGGGGCAGAATAACACAGGACAGTAAACAGATACCAGGGGCAGAATAACACAGGACAGTATACAGATACCAGGGGCAGAATAATGCATGACAGTATACAGATACCAGGGGCAGAATAATGCAGGGCAGTATACAGATACCAGGGGCAGAATAACACAGGACAGTAAACAGATACCAGGGGCAGAATAACACAGGACAGTATACAGATACCAGGGGCAGAATAATGCATGACAGTATACAGATACCAGGGGCAGAATAATGCAGGGCAGTATACAGATACCAGGGGCAGAATAACACAGGAGAGTATACAGATACCAGGGGCAGAATAATGCAGGGCAGTATACAGATACCAGAGGAAGAATAATGCAGGGCAGTATACAGATACCAGGGGAAGAATAATGCAGGGCAGTATACAGATACCAGGGAAGAATAATGCAGGGCAGTATACAGATACCAGGGGCAGAATAATGCAGGGCAGTATACAGATACCAGGGGCAGAATAATGCAGGGCAGTATATGGAAATAACTACAACTTAAGTATGCTATGAAGATAAGATAGGTTAGTTACCCAGGAGGAATGCTCTTTCATCTGATGCTGGTTGCTGTGTGGACCATTGGCATGACCTCGCCAGAAACAATTCTGGCAGAGCTGGTAACTGTGGCACTGCTGGCAGCGGTAGCGGAAACCCATCATACTCTCACACCGGCAGAAGGAACATTCCACTGGGTGGAAGACTACATATGGGGAGAGAAATGGGGGGTGGGGAGAGGAAGAGAAGGGGGAGACAGAGAGAGGGAAGAAGAGGGATAATGGAGAGACAAGGAGAAAGAGAGAGAGAGAGAGAGAGAGAGAGAGAGAGAGAGAGAGAGAGAGAGAGAGAGAGAGAGAGAGAGAGAGAGAAGAAAGAGAGGTAAAACATTGATATTACATTGTAACATCTATAAAAATTACTTTCCAACCATACTCCGTTAGACAGCACCTGGCCAAACACAAGAAAGTGAAGGACATAATGTCCAATCCAGGCTTTAGAAGGAACATCATAGTGTCCCATCCCCGGTGGAGAAGAGACAACATAGTGTCCCGTCCAGGGAGAAGAGACAACATAGTGTCCCGTCCAGGGAGGAGAAGAGACAACATAGTGTCCCGTCCAGGGAGGAGAAGAGACAACATAGTGTCCCGTCCAGAGAGGAGAAGAGACAACATAGTGTCCCGTCCAGAGAGGAGAAGAGACAACATAGTGTCCCGTCCAGGGAGGAGAAGAGACAACATAGTGTCCCATCCAGGGAGGAGAAGAGACAACATAGTGTCCCGTCCAGGGAGGAGAAGAGACAACATAGTGTCCTGTCCCTGGAGGAGAAGAGACAACATAGTGTCCCATCCAGGGAGGAGAAGAGACAACATAGTGTCCCGTCCAGGGAGGAGAAGAGACAACATAGTGTCCCATCCAGGGAGGAGTAGAGACAACATAGTGTCCCGTCCAGGGAGGAGAAGAGACAACATTGTGTCCCATCCAGGGAGAAGAGACAACATAGTGTCCCATCCAGGGAGTAGAGACAACATAGTGTCCCGTCCAGGGAGAAGAGACAACATTGTGTCCCATCCAGGGAGAAGAGACAACATAGTGTCCCATCCAGGGAGTAGAGACAACATAGTGTCCCGTCCAGGGAGAAGAGACAACATAGTGTCCCATCCAGGGAGAATAGACAACATAGTGTCTCGTCCAGGGAGGAGAAGAGACAACATAGTGTCCCATCCAGGGAGAAGAGACAACATAGTGTCTCGTCCAGGGAGGAGAAGAGACAACATAGTGTCCCGTCCAGAGAGGAGAAGAGACAACATAGTGTCCCGTCCAGAGAGGAGAAGAGACAACATAGTGTCCCGTCCAGGGAGGAGAAGAGACAACATAGTGTCCCTTCCAGGGAGGAGAAGAGACAACATAGTGTCCCGTCCAGGGAGGAGAAGAGACAACATACTGTCCTGTCCCTGGAGGAGGAGACAACATAGTGTCCTGTCCCTGGAGGAGAAGAGACAACATAGTGTCCCGTCCAGGGAGGAGAAGAGACAACATAGTGTCCCGTCCAGGGAGGAGAAGAGACAACATAGTGTCCTGTCCCTGGAGGAGAAGAGACAAAATAGCTGCGGGAAAGTTATACGAGTTATTCCTAGAACTCTACAGATTGTACTATACTAATGTCTGGGAGATACTACCTGGTATGCGCTTCATTTCCTAGACGGAGGTCCTACAATCCATTTGGCATTTATATTTGGCAGTATACATTTTGGTATCTGGCTCATGGGTGTGTCTTATAATTTTACTGTGTATTACTATTGTAGACCATCTGTAGCCGATGTAATCACAATAATAAAACCATATACTGTACATTTCAAATCTCTTGACCTTGTCCCATCCTCTAAAATGTTTTGTATGCCTAAAGCATGATATATTTTCTCTTTATTATTTGTATCACATGGCCAACGCTTCAATACTAAGTTTGTAACCATGTGTATTACACACGTCAAGTCCAGTGTGGAGAAGAGGCAATGTAGAGACACGTCAAGTCCAGTGTGGAGAAGAGGGAATGTAGAGTCACGTCAAGTCTAGTGTGGAGAAGAGGGTACATTGAGTCACGTCAAGTCCAGTGTGGAGAAGAGGGAACATAGAGTCACGTCAAGTCCAGTGTGGAGAAGAGGGAACATAGAGTCACGTCAAGTCCAGTGTGGAGAAGAGGGAATGTAGTCACGTCAAGTCCAGTGTAATGTAAGTAATGGTTTATTTTTCACCGCACACAGAAATTGATAATACACAAAGAGAATAGGTAAGTGTAGCGAATAGACAATATGGAGGTAGCAGTCCAGACAGAGCCAGTCCCTGTAGAGTATATATCAACAATTCCACACAGGCCTTAAAAGACAAATAATTTCACACCAAAGAAACTATCACTGATACCACACAGAAGTGATAGCTGATAGCGGATTAGTCCACACTGGAGCACGAAATACTTCCACACCAGGGTTTACGGTGTATAAATCCACACAGGAGACAATAGGAATTCCACACAGGAGACACTATCACTGATTCCACACAGCGGTGTGTCGAAGCTGAATAATTGGCTAAGACAAGTTCAGTTTAAAATGTAATCGCGGCGACGCCATCTGGCGGCTGGCCGCAAGACGCCATTTTGCGAATGGCCGCCTAAGCGACATTTTAGATAAACTCACATTTTAGTACATGTGGCGATAATACTAATAGCACCATGCGTTTGCATCTTTCACCATCTCTCATACACACATTAATACACACAATAGCGCTGTTAACTAGTCGCATATTAGCGAATGCATAGGACTTTGTATGAAACCGCTGTTTTATTAGCTTTATGCGCACGCATCTGCCCCAAGTTAACTAGCGTCCTCATATCAAACCCTGGATACCCACACATTACATATTCACACATAAGGTTCAATAAGCTTTAAAGTGTATGATTTAAGTAGGTTCAGTTAGTTTAAATGCTGAGAAATAAAGATATTTGATAACCAAGGTATTATACATGCTAAACCAGTCGTGTTTGGAGTTGTACTGATGCGTACTCTTTTCACAGTATTCCGGTGTTATCAGTGGGGAGATCGCATCATGCATTCCCGAGTTATGGATCGCAGAGCCTACAAGCAACAAAATTTATATTTTAGAAACAACTGTTAGGATGCTGCCGGAGGCGTGAAGAGGAAGACCCCCAGCTGTGAGAGGCAGGGAGAGTCTGTTTGAACCAGCCTGTTAAATGTGCTGTAACAGATGCTTCACCCCTGAGAACCAATGATATCAGCAACAGACTTCCCTTTCGTCCTGTTTATTCTGGGGGGGTATAAATATGAGTGCACGAACGCTGATTCTCAGTCTTCGTGCTGAATGCTGAATGACGAGGGGTCTCTTGCTGATGCCTATCTCTGGGTCCGGAAGCGCCTGCGTATGTATACTGTACTTGGGTCTGTATAATTTCCTTTTGCGCCTAAATTGTGTCTTGATCAATTGCGTGTAACTGTCTGAACTTTTACCTGAATATCACTTGTGCTTTGGAACCACAGATTCCACGTCTAAGTCTTTATTTATGGTGTGACTGTGTACGCAAATTAGCGTCATCCTTAGAAGGTATAGGCAGGACATTAGAAGGTATAGGAAGGTGTGTATAGAGGTTCTGATCCAGTATCGTTAGGTTATAGCAGATTAGTCCACACGGGAACACGAGTACTTACACACTGGAGTTTCTGACGTATAAGTCCACACAGGACACAATAGGAAGTCCACACAAGAGCTTCTGATGTATAAGTCCACAAAGGACTGGTGATGCATTCCACTAAGCACCTTGGCAGAGTATCACCTCTTAGCCAAAGTCAGTGACTAACATCAGGAGCTGCTCCGGGTGAACTCCTTTAAAACCTTCCAATTTCCCACGGTGCTCATGACCACCCAGGGGAGTTGCACAGTTTACTTATTGGTGGGAGTCCCTTATCCTGTCCTTTAATCCTACCTCCCCGGTTGTCCTTTTCCTGACGACCACATGTTGGCTTGGCTTCGTGTTATCTGTTAAAGTCCAGAGAGGAACAAAGGGAAGCAAATAGAAGGAACAATGACAGGGTAATTGGTTTAAGTGTCCCCTGCAGAGGTGGAATTCAACCCATGAAGTGATTTTCGAGTGAGAGGTTACATTTCTCTCATATTTACTTACTGTGTGGCTAGGTCAGATAACAATGTATACAACATTCATATGAACAAGGAAACATTAGGGCTAAAAAGTATCACATTTAATTTCCTCAAAGAAACATAGAATCATATCAAGTCCAGTGTGGAGAAGAGGGAACGTAGAGTCGCGGTAATTCCAGTTTGGAGAAAAAGGAATGTATGGTCACATCAAGCCCAGTGTGGAGGAGAGAAGATAGAGTCAAGTCAAGTCCAGTGTTGAGAAAAAGGAACGTATGCTTTCGTCCAGGGTGGAGAACAACGTCTGCTCACGTCCAGGATGGAGACGAACATATGCCCACGTCCAGGATGGAGAAGAACGTATGCCCACGTTCAGGATGGAGAAGAATGTATGCCCACGTTCAGGATGGAGAACAACGTATGCCCACGTCCAGGATGGAGAACAACGTATGCCCACGTCCAGGATGGAGAAGAACGCGTCTCTGAATATTCTGACCTGGTCAGCTATACACTGCTTAGCCGGTGAGACACTATATTATTTCTTCCCTTGCAATTGATTGAGACCTCTGGAACTGGCTAGTACCTTTATTCTTTCAGCACTGTGTGCCCGACGGGGTTAACACTTCAAGCACTCAAGCCATTTATTGCTACATAAGCTCCAGATTCTTCTATTGTGGATATTTCAATTGACACATTGTTTGCAGACAAGCGTTACTTAATTTCAAACTATGGATTAACTAACCAAGTGTATCCAAACATCTCTCATATGCTCATTTGGAACTTTTTCAATGCAGGAATCGTCAGTTCTGATTCCTAACCAGTACAACTGTTATTATTATGTGTACATGTGCTAGTTATTCACCTTTTACTATTTTTATCCTTGATTTTTTGTCATTTATGTGTTTATTCTGATATATGTTCTATTTATCACCATCTCATTTGCATATTTTTGCATATATTAAATTTCTATCATATTTCTATTCATATTCATATTAATTTCTTACCAGCGCGGTGTGTGTGCTTTTGTATTTGTCTAATATTTGTGGGGTTGCAATTATTCCCCTTTATCACACCGCTGCAGGTCTGTCCTTGACATAGGTTCAGTGTTGTATTTAAGCGCTAGGATATTTTCTTCTGGAGAAGAACGTATGCTCACGTCCAGGATGGAGAAGAACGTATGCTCACGTCCAGGATGGAGAAGAACGTATGCTCACGTCCAGGATGGAGAAGAACGTATGCTCACGTCCAGGATGGAGAAGAACATATGCTCACATCCAGGATGGAGAAGAACGTATGCTCACATCCTGGATGGAGAAGAACGTATGCTCACGTCCAGGATGGAGAAGAACGTATGCTCACGTCCAGGATGGAGAAGAACGTATGCTCACGTCCTGGATGGAGAAGAACGTATGCTCACGTCCAGGATGGAGAAGAACGTATGCTCACGTCCAGGATGGAGAAGAACGTATGCTCACATCTAGGATGGAGAACAACGTATGCTCACGTCCAGGATGGAGAAGAGAGAACGTATGGCCACATCCATGGGCGTAGAAAAAAAATGTGGGGATCATTATTCATGTAGGGACATGTCCATAGTGGAGAAGCGGGAATGTAGGGACATGTCCATAGTGGAGAAGCGGGAATGTAGTGTCATGTCCACAGTGGAGAAGAGGGAATGTAGGGCCATGTCCATAGTGGAGAAAAGGGAATGTAGGGTCATGTCCCTAGCGGAGAAGAGGGAATGTAGGGTCATGTCCATAGTGGAGAAGAGGGAATGTAGAGTCATGTCCATAGGGGAGAAGAGGGAATGTAGGGTCATGTCCATAGTGGAGGAGAGGGAATGTAGGGTCATGTCCATAGTGGAGAAGATGGAATGTAGGGTCATGTCCATAGTGGAGAAGAGGGAATGTCGGGTCATGTCCATAGTGGAGAAGATGGAATGTCGGGTTATGTCCATAGTGGAGAAGATGGAATGTAGGGTTATGTCCATAGTGGAGAAGAGGGACTGTAGGGTCATGTCCATAGTGGAGAAGAGGGAATGTAGCACCACTTCACACAAAGGGTGGAAAAGACTGAACATAGGGCCAAACCAAGACTGAAGAAGAGAGAACATACAGGCAAGTTCAGTATGCAAACCATCGACTACATACACAACCACTAGCCAGCTTCTTACAGAATGCACTATAGAGTTATATTCTGGCTCTAAACCTAAATGACATACTGTATACAATAAACAATGTTATAGTACCAATCCCTTTATTATTTGCTTCACAGATAACATTTTTCCAGTAAGAAATAAACTGCAACAATACAAGATGGCTGATATCTAGGATAGGATTCCGGCTATAACAGGAACTAGCATACAGAATAACCAGCAGATAACAGAGCGTTATAATAATAATATAGAAATAATTAGTTAGTGGGATCATTACGCTACCACGTAAGAATAATACAGAACAATAGGCATCCAGACATCGGTTACTCACCATTCTCTACGTGAGCAAGTCTATGCATTAGAGGTAACCAGACAAGGCACTGGGGAGGGGGATCAGCCATTATTGTGTCTAAATACATGTTCAGCGCAATCTTCTTCTGCAAAACATGAATTCAACAGAACAAGTGGTGAAATGTAGTTTCCATATAGGAGAGAGAAGTACACAACAGACCCGCCTCATACTATATGCCCAAGAGGACACAGCACACGGTAAGTTGCTTTTCACATATGTATACGAACCAGTAAATATATTAATATAGTGGACCCTATGTCATTGCAGACCTTTTACATCCAGCACGGGGTATGTGTTTGGCATCCCGGCGGTCGGGATGCTAACGCTTACATTACCGGCGCCAGAATACCGACGCTGGTCAGAATCCCGGCACCGGCCTCCGGGATGCCTCAGGTAGATAACGAGGTTGGGGGGAGTTTTAGGGTGCGGGGTTAGGCACCAGGGGGAGGATTAGGTTAGGGTGCGGAGAGGGGAGGTTAGGGAGAGGGTTATCATAATGACCAACAAGTGTCGGTATGTTATCGCTGTCAGGATCCTGGCGTCGGGATTCTGACCGCCAGGATCCCCGACGGTCGGTATTTTATACAGAATCCCAACACAGGAATACGAGTGATGAACAGAGGTCCATGGACTCCAGACACCATGACAGAAACTTTATTCCTGGTTCTCAGAGAATCCTTCATCACTACAGAAAGAACCGGTCTCCAATTGTCATCTCTGATGGGTTATGATGACTTGCAATTGTACATTTAAGGGCTCATATATAGGATATGTAATAATAAAGTAAAGCGAGAAATTGGTGGTCATTTGAGAAATGTGATTGGACACTAGATGGACCATGTGTGTTGAGAGTAGGGGCCAGGATAAACAAATGTTGAGACAGCAAGGCCTCCCCGTTCTCCAGACCCTCTCATATTGCTGTGCAGATCACATAGTTATGTATGTGTTAGACTGTAGTAAGGTGACAGTATTCTTAAATGTTGCAGGTGGGTTCTTTGTATAGTGCTAGATGGTGTGGTGATTAGCATTACTGCCTCACAGCACTGAGGTCTTGAGTTCAATTCCCACCACGGACCTATCTGTGTGGAGTTTGTATATTCTGTGTGTGTTTGTGTGGGTTTTCTCCTGGTGTCCCAGTTTTCAACAACAATAGAAAAATATACTGGCAAGTTCATTGGATAATGAAAAAAAAAAAATTATCCTTCTAGTGTGTGTACATATGGTAGGGAATTTAGATTGTAAGCTCACTGGGGCAGGGACTGATGTGACTGGACAAATACTCTCTGTAAAACGCTTTGGAATATGTGCTGGGCCTGAGGAGGAGGAGCCGAATACCTGTAGGTGTATGTAGTGTACTGTAGTCAGTGCTGGGCCTGAGGATGAGCTTATTCCTGTCAGAGTGTGTATTTTTGCAAGCAAAAGTCTGCGCTAAGTGCTGCCTCAGGGCTATTCGCAAGGCGGCTTACACGTAGACAGGCCTTCCTGTTCCGACTTTAGTATCTGCTCATTCTACTCGCTCTGTGGGTCCCTCGTGGGATAGCCATACGAATCCATCTGAACAGAGTCTGTTTGTTATGGAATCCATATAAGATGAAGAGGGAGTCTGATTTCCTGATGGAACTAGTGCAGTCCACGTAGATCTTCAGAGCACGGACTACATCCAAAGAGGCCTCACCTGCCGAGAGGTCTGGTGATTGAAAGGCTGGAACCACAATTTCTTCATTAATGTGGAAACGAGAAACCACTTTGGGAAGGAATCCCGGGCGTGTTCTAAGAACAGCCCTGTCCTGATGAAAGTTTAAAAAGGGGGAGCGACACGAAAGTGCCACTAAATCCGATACCCTACGGGCAGATGCTATAACCAGAAGTAACAATGTCTTCGCAGTGAACCACTTGACATGCATTGATTCCAAGGGTTCGAATGGAGGTTCCTGAAGTGCGTGGATAACCACTGACAAATCCTACGGAGCCACAGGAGGGACAAAGGGAGATTGTATAGATAGAGGAGCAATTTTGCGCTGAAACCAGATGGAGAGAGCAGAGACGTGCACTTTCAGAGATGCCAGGCGGAGTCCAAGATCCAATACAGGCCTGAAGAAAGGCAAGTATTCTAGAAACCTTAATAACTTGAGGGTCATAGTATCTAGGGACACACCACTGGATAAATGTATGCCATACCCGGTAATAAATCCTGGCAGAGGCCGGTTTACGAGCTCTGAACATGGTCTGGACCACAGAGCTAGAAAATCCCTTAGACCTAAGGAGGGATGTCTCAATAGCCAAGCCGTTTAAGATAGGCGGGCCAGGTCCGGATGTAGACAGGGACCCTGAGACAACAGGACTCGTCATAGAGGAAGTTGAAGAGGAAAGTCTATGGAGAGACTTTAAAGGTCAGAATACCAACGGCGTATGGGCCAAGCCAGAGCTACCAACAGGACTGGACTTCATGTTTGAACTTCCGAAGAACTCGAGGAAGAAGGGATATTGGAGGGAAGAGGTATGCGTCCATGAAGGCCGCGTTGGGGTCCCTTTTCCTGGCTCCATACACTGGAAGTTTGTAGTTGTGTTTTGATGCCATGAGATACACATTTGGTAGACTCCATTTGTCCACCAGAAGCTGAAAGACTTCTGGATGTAGAGACCACTCTCCTGCATGCACGTCGTGATAGTTTAGGAAGTCCGTTTCCCAATTGAGAATTCTTGGGATGAACACAGCGGAGATGGCATTTGGTCCATGTGAGAATGCAAGACACTTCTGCCATTGCTGCACAACTTCGAGTGCCTCCCTGGTGATTGAGGTAGGCCACTGCCATGGCGTTGTCGGACTGTACTTGTACTGGCCTGTTGTGAAGGATATCCTCAGCCAGAGTGAGAGCCCTGTAGATGGCTCGGAGTTCTAGGACGTTAATTGGTAAGACCGCCTCGGCCTGAGTCCAGCGGCCCTGGAAAAAGTGCTGGCCAGTCACCGCGCCCCACCCACAGAGGCTTGCGTCCGTGGTTAGGAGTACCCAGTCCGGGATCCAAAAGGGGCGTCCCTTGATGAAGTGGGACGTCTGTAGCCACCAGGCCAGAGACAAGCAGACCTCTGGAGAGAGGCTCATCATCTGTGAACTGAGCAGATGAGGCAGCCCGTTCCACCTGGAGAGGATCAGGTGTTGTAGGGGCCTGAAGTAATACTGAGCGAACTCCACCATGCCGAAGGTGGACACCATCAATCCCAGGGTCTGCACTGCAGAGTGAATTGACACTCGGCGGCTGTGTAGTAGTCTGCGTACCTGTTGCTGTAATACCGAGATTTTGTCTGCCGTTAGGAAGAGTCTCTGAACCTGAGAGTCCAGGAGGGCTCCCAGATGTACCATTCTTTGAGAAGGTGTCAAGGAAGACTTTTTCCATTTGATCAGCCAACTGTGCATTTGTAGAAAGGCAATGGTTATCTGTAGATGGCGGTGAAGAACTTCTGGGGAGCTGGCCAACAGCAAGAGGTCGTCTAAATATAGGACCAGTCTGATCCCTTGATGCTGAAGATAGGCCGCCATAACTGCCATGATCTTGGTAAAGACCCGAAGAGCAGTTGAAAGGCCAAAGAGCATAGCCTGAAATTGGAAATGTTGCTGTAGGATAGCAAACTAGAGATATTGTTGATGAGAAGGCGCTATAGTTACATGCAGATAAGCGTCCTGAATGTCAAGAGACACCTTAACGTCCCCAGGTTCCATAGCCAGGAAAATAGAGCAGAGGGTTTCCATACGAAACCTGGGCACCCTGATAAACTTGCTCAGAAACTTGAGGTTGAGGCCCGTTTGGTTTCTGAACTAAGAATAGCCCTTCCTTCTCTGTGAGTAGGGGACCAAAATTATTACTCCTGAGAGCAGTAAGGACTGAATGGCCTTTTGGAGCAGCAGGGCCTTGCTTGGGTCTGATGGAAAGCCTGTGCAAAAGAACTGCTAGGGGGGGGAGGTAAATAAATAAAATCATAAACATAAGCTTGGGCTGCTTAATAGCAGCCCCCTATTAAAACGGTAATCCAGCTCCTGCCGGACACCAACGAAACTGGGTTGCCCTTAGGACGTGAGCAGAGAATAGGGGGAAGGACCGGAGCATCCCGGGATTGAAGAGCTTTGCTGTTGGGTCCTCCAAGTTCCAGATACATCCCATTGTCTCCCCTGTGGAGCTCTATAGACCCCGAAGAAGAAATAAGTGGTAATAAATAATTTTTAAAAAATCCCCTAAATGATTTACCACCACTGGAGGGAAGCAGGGTACTCAGCTGACTGAAGGTATTCCACAAAGGTGTGCAATTATAGTTTAGCTAGACTTCCCGAAACCAAACACACAGGATGTCTGCTGCTATGTGAGTGACAGAGGGAGGCTTTACTGTGAAGCTTCAGCTTGCAGGTAAAGTGCCTGGAACTATTCAATTAGCAGCCTTGCGAATAGCCCTGAGGCAGCACTTAGCGCAGACTTCTGCTTGCAAAAATCCACACTCTGACAGGAATAAGCTCCTCATCAGGCCCAGCACTGACTACAGTACATACAACTACAGGTATTAGGCTCCTCCACAGGCCCAGCACTGACTACACTACATACACCTACAGGTATTAGGCTCCTCCTCAAGCCCAGCACTGACTACACTACATACACCGAAAGGTATTAGGCTCCTCCTCAGGCCCAGCACTGACTACAGTACATACAACTACAGGTATTAGGCTCCTCCACAGGCCCAGCACTGACTACACTACATACACCTACAGGTATTAGGCACCTCCCCTCCTCAGGCCCAGCACTGACTACACTACATACACCTACAGGTATTAGGCTCCTCCTCCTCCTCAGGCCCAGCACTGACTACAGTACATACACCTACAGGTATTAGGCTCCTCCTCAGGCCCAGCACTGACTACACTACATACACCTACAGGTATTAGGCTCCTCCTCCTCCTCAGGCCCAGCACTGACTACACTACATACACCTACAGGTATTAGGCTCCTCCTCCTCCTCCTCAGGCCCTGCACTGACTACAGTAGATACACCTACAGGTATTAGGCTCCTCCCCTCCTCAGGCCCAGTACTGACTACAGTACATACACCTACAGGTATTAGGCTCCACATCCTCCTCAGGCCCTGCACTGACTACACTACATACACCTACAGGTATTAGGCTCCTCCCCTCCTCAGGCCCAGCACTGACTACAGTACATACACCTACAGGTATTAGGCTCCTCCTCAGGCCCAGCACTGACTACACTACATACACCTACAGGTATTAGGCTCCTCCTCAGGCCCAGCACTGACTACACTACATACACCTACAGGTATTAGGCTCCTCCCCTCCACAGGCCCAGCACTGACTACACTACATACACCTACAGGCATTAGGCTCCTCCTCCTCAGGCCCAGCACTGACTACAGTACATACACCTACAGGTATTAGGCTCCTCCCCTCCTCAGGCCCAGCACTGACTACACTACATACACCTACAGGTATTAGGCTCCTTCTCAGGCCCAGCACTGACTACACTACATACACCTACAGGTATTAGGCTCCTTCTCAGGCCCAGCACTGACAACACTACATACACCTACAGGTATTAGGCTCCTCATCCTCAGGCCCAGCACTGACTACACTACATACACCTACAGGTATTAGGCTCCTTCTCAGGCCCAGCACTGACTACACTACATACACCTACAGGTATTTGGCTCCTCCTCCTCAGGCCCAGCACTGACTACACTACATACACCTACAGGTATTTGGCTCCTCCTCCTCAGGCACAGCACTGACTACACTACATACACCTACAGGTTTTAGGCTCCTCCTCAGTCCCAGCACAGACTACACTACATACACCTACAGGTATTAGGCTCCTCCTCCTCAGGCACAGCACTGACTACACTACATACACCTACAGGTATTAGGCTCCTCCTCCTCCTCAGGCACAGCACTGACTACACTACATACACCTACAGGTATTAGGCTCCTCCCCCTCCTCAGGCCCAGCACTGACTACACTACATACACCTACAGGTATCAGGCTCCTCCTCCTCCTCAGGCCCAGCACTGACTACACTACATACACCTACAGGTATCAGGCTCCTCCTCCTCAGGCCCAGCACTGACTACACTACATTCACCTACAGGTACTAGGCTCCTCCTCCTCAGGCACAGCACTGACTACACTACATACACCTACAGGTATCAGGCTCCTCCTCCTCAGGCCCAGCACTGACTACACTACATTCACCTACAGGTACTAGGCTCCTCCTCCACAGGCACAGCACTGACTACACTACATTCACCTACAGGTATCAGGCTCCTCCTCCTCAGGCCCAGCACTGACTACACTACATACACCTACAGGTATTAGGCTCCTCCTCCTCAGGCCCAGCACAGACCACACTACATACACCTACAGGTATTAGGCTCCTCCCCCACCTCAGGCCCAGCACTGACTACACTACATACACCTACAGGTATTAGGCTCCTTCCCCTCCTCAGGCCCAGCACTGACTACACTACATACACCTACAGGTATTAGGCTCCTCCTCCTCAGGCCCAGCACTGACTACACTACATACACCTACAGGTATTAGGCTCCTCCTCCTCAGGCCCAGCACTGACTACAGTACATACACCTACAGGTATTAGGCTCCTCCCCCTCCTCAGGCCCAGCACTGACTACACTACATACACCTACAGGTATTAGGCTCCTCCTCAGTCCCAGCACTGACTACAGTACATACACCTACAGGTATTAGGCTCCTCCTCCTCAGGCCCAGCACTGACTACAGTACATACACCTACAGGTATTAGGCTCCTCCCCTCCTCAGGCCCAGCACTGACTACAGTACATACACCTACAGGTATTAGGCTCCTCCTCCTCCTCAGGCCCAGCACTGACTACACTACATACACCAACAGGTATTAGGCTCCTCCTCCTCAGGCCCAGCACTGGCTACACTACATACACCTACAGGTATTAGGCTCCTCCTCCTCAGGCCCAGCACTGACTGCACTACATACACCTACAGGTATTAGGCTCCTCCTCCTCAGGCCCAGCACTGACTACACTACATACACCTACAGGTATTAGGCTCCTCCTCAGGCCCAGCACTGACTACACTACATACACCTACAGGTATTAGGCTCCTCCCCCTCCTCAGGCCCAGCACAGACTACACTACATACACCTACAGGTATTAGGCTCCTCCCCCTCCTCAGGCCCAGCACTGACTACACTACATACACCTACAGGTATTAGGCTCCTCCCCCTCCTCAGGCCCAGCACAGACTACACTACATACACCTACAGGTATTAGGCTCCTCCTCCTCAGGCCCAGCACTGACTACACTACATACACCAACAGGTATTAGGCTCCTCCTCCTCAGGCCCAGCACTGACTACACTACATACACCTACAGGTATTAGGCTCCTCCCCCTCCTCAGGCCCAGCACAGACTACACTACATACACCTACAGGTATTAGGCTCCTCCCCCTCCTCAGGCCCAGCACAGACTACACTACATACACCTACAGGTATTAGGCTCCTCCTCCTCCTCAGGCCCAGCACTGACTACACTACATACACCAACAGGTATTAGGCTCCTCCTCCTCAGGCCCAGCACTGACTACACTACATACACCTACAGGTATTAGGCTCCTCCTCCTCAGGCCCAGCACTGACTACACTACATACACCTACAGGTATTAGGCTCCTCCTCCTCAGGCCCAGCACTGACTACACTACATACACCTACAGGTATTAGGCTCCTCCACAGGCACAGCACTGACTACACTACATTCACCTACAGGTATTAGGCTCCTCCTCCTCAGGCCCAGCACTGACTACACTACATACACCTACAGGTATTAGGCTCCTCCACAGGCCCAGCACTGACTACACTACATACACCTACAGGTATTAGGCTCCTCCCCCTCCTCAGGCCCAGCATAGACTACACTACATACACCGACAGGTATTAGGCTCCTCCCCCTCCTCAGGCCCAGCACAGACTACACTACATACACCGACAGGTATTAGGCTCCTCCCCCTCCTCAGGCCCAGCACAGACTACACTACATACACCTACAGGTATTAGGCTCCTCCTCCTCCTCAGGCCCAGCACTGACTACACTACATACACCTACAGGTATTAGGCTCCTCCTCAGGCCCAGCACTGACTGCACTACATACACCTACAGGTATTAGGCTCCTCCCCCTCCTCAGGCCCAGCACAGACTACACTACATACACCGACAGGTATTAGGCTCCTCCCCCTCCTCAGGCCCAGCACAGACTACACTACATACACCTACAGGTATTAGGCTCCTCCTCCTCAGGCCCAGCACTGACTACACTACATACACCTACAGGTATTAGGCTCCTCCTCAGGCCCAGCACTGACTACACTACATACACCTACAGGTATTAGGCTCCTCCCCCTCCTCAGGCCCAGCACAGACTACACTACATACACCTACAGGTATTAGGCTCCTCCCCCTCCTCAGGCCCAGCACAGACTACACTACATACACCTACAGGTATTAGGCTCCTCCTCCTCCTCAGGCCCAGCACAGACTACACTACATACACCTACAGGTATTAGGCTCCTCCTCCTCAGGCCCAGCACTGACTACACTACATACACCTACAGGTATTAGGCTCCTCCTCCTCAGGCCCAGCACTGACTACACTACATACACCTACAGGTATTAGGCTCCTCCTCCTCAGGCCCAGCACTGACTACACTACATACACCTACAGGTATTAGGCTCCTCCTCAGGCGCAGCACTGACTACACTACATTCACCTACAGGTATTAGGCTCCTCCACAGGCCCAGCACTGACTACACTACATACACCTACAGGTATTAGGCTCCTCCCCCTCCTCAGGCCCAGCACTGACTACACTACATACACCTACAGGTATTAGGCTCCTCCTCCTCAGGCCCAGCACTGACTACACTACATACACCTACAGGTATTAGGCTCCTCCTCAGGCCCAGCACTGACTACACTACATTCACCTACAGGTATTAGGCTCCTCCACAGGCCCAGCACTACTACACTACATACACCTACAGGTATTAGGCTCCTCCCCCTCCTCAGGCCCAGCATAGACTACACTACATACACCTACAGGTATTAGGCTCCTCCTCTTCAGGCCCAGCACTGACTGCACTACATACACCTACAGGTATTAGGCTCCTCCCCCTCCTCAGGCCCAGCACAGACTACACTACATACACCGACAGGTATTAGGCTCCTCCCCCTCCTCAGGCCCAGCACAGACTACACTACATACACCTACAGGTATTAGGCTCCTCCTCCTCCTCAGGCCCAGCACAGACTACACTACATACACCGACAGGTATTAGGCTCCTCCTCAGGCCCAGCACAGACTACACTACATACACCTACAGGTATTAGGCTCCTCCTCCTCCTCAGGCCCAGCACAGACTACACTACATACACCTACAGGTATTAGGCTCCTCCTCCTCCTCCTCAGGCCCAGCACTGACTACACTACATACACCTACAGGTATTAGGCTCCTCCTCAGGCCCAGCACTGACTACACTACATACACCTACAGGTATTAGGCTCCTCCTCCTCCTCCTCATGTGCAAATGGAATACTGAAATGTCTAATACCATTGTCAAAAGCTACAATTCATGTATTATTAGCCTAGTGTGACCTATAGAGATATAATAACTCACCATGGTCTGGAATATTGTGCTTTCATACGATCACAGAGCTCCTCGTGACCTCTAACATCCCTATATTCCATAGTCCCTGTTTCAGGGACTGGCCAGTACATAGAACTCACCCATACTATAACAATACAGAGACAGCCCCGGCCTTCACCTGCGGTGTGAAACACGTCCGCGCAGAGTGCTCTGTATACCCAAACGAGGGACCCTCAAACACCGTCGTCGGAAGCTTCAACACTTCCCTCAGGAACTGGTCGAACTTGACGTAGACCATGAACCCGCTGGAGTCGGACACTTGGGAGAAGATATCTGGGTAGGAGAAGAGATAAATGCGTTTACAGGGTCACATGAAGGACGTACGCCGGCCTCACCGTGCTCCATGTATTACGTAAGCCGATTACACACAGGGGATGGGTCAGTAGATTGCTATATGCACAGTACATACTCTCTGCCTATAGGCAATGCAACACTTCTCTCCTTAATGCCCCGTCTGTCCCATCAAAGCCTGCCACTGCCCCTTATCCTTATAGCCAGTGTCTATGGTCTCACTACATCTCTAGGTGTCCGCGTCACTGAGCGCTGCATACAGTGCGGGCATAGCGCCCAGATTAGCGGGAGGTGTGTACCCCTTACATGTTCTGATGGAAACGCGTCTCTTGGTCTTCACACCACCACCTGCCTGAGAGACAGACAACCAGAGGGGGCCATGGATTAGCCAGAAACAGGACTACCAGGCCACTATATATAACTCCGCACTCATGAATGTTACCTATTGGGGGTGTATGATGTACAGGGAGTGGGAGGTCGCTATCAGGGGAAGAAGAACTGAGGTCTGGGCAGAAGGTAAAACCTGAGTGGTCCTGATAGTCACCAAGAATCTGGGGAACAGAAAGTGAAGCTGTGAAACCCTAGATAAGTCTTTGTCCTTAATCCCTGCACCAAATCTACACCCCCGATGATCAATAATAGAAGTCACGTTCGCTGGCAGCTACATAACCACGAGAGAGCGATCTGTCCACTGGGGATGGGTAAGACACAGGTGATATCGCAGTGTCCGTTCTGACACCCTCCCACAGCCAGTGAGCAGCGTGCTTTCCCGTGACAGGGGAAACAGCGTCTCCCGCATACAGTCACGTTGCGCTTTCCCTTCACAGATAATTGCGGCATTCCTAAATATCACTGCGACACCGCCCACGGCTCGTACAGAAGCTACGGTCTTCATGTAATGCCACTTTACCCGCCACTCCAATTCTATGCAGCTGTACTCAATCCAAGCGAAGGTCTATATATCGTGTCTAAGGGCCTGATTCAGAGCTGGACGCAATGGCGATTACGATGTGCAGATCGAGCGATTGTTTGCCATCACGCATGCGTGCAACCCGCACTGCGTGTGCGCGGTGATCGCACTGCGATTACGGACGCACAGAGGAATCCATCGCACAGTGAGTGATAGGCTGCCAGCGTTTGGGGGTGGTGACGGGGGGGTGGTCTGTAAAACGCAGGCGTGTCCGTTTGAACTGCGTTTCATCGGCGTTCATAAATAAGCCTATGCGATCTCCTGCGCAGCTCTGCGTGCCAGGAAAGCTCCCAAGGCTGCGGATGCTCAGGTCTGCCACAAGGGCAAGATGGCTGCTCGATGTTACCGATATTTACGCAGATAAGCGACGGTGCACGCAGATGAGAAGGCAGCAGCGGGCGTCTTATGCTCGGGTAAGCTTTGCAACCATTAGCCTATTTTCGTACACGTCACATTAGCGTCCGTCTCTGAATCAGGCTCTAAGTACTGCGCCCGCAAATTATCTGTCAGGCTTAAATAGATCCCCACATGTCGATCATCTTTATTCCTTAGACTTCGTTCTATGCTACGACTTTTACAGCGCAGGTTGTTTTACCATTCTGTGCTTTTCGCCAACGCAGTTACATCATTGGGAACCTCAGGGCCGACCCTTAACTAGGATCGTCTGCATCCGATATGCAGAGCTAAGCTAATAGGCCTTGCATCTAATGGTGAGAAAGGTAAAGAGACATCACTGGAAGATACAGGCAGGAGGACGAGGACATACTAATGACTGTGTGATGTCAGGAGCTGGGGGGAGACCCTTATTGCTGGCAATAACAGACCACTAAACCTTAAATACAAGTTGCATGCAATGTGCAGGAAAGACGGAGATGTGTGGGGGAATAACTGTGTCCTGTGCACACCAGACTTCCTGTCTGTAAGTGACCATTGGAAGCTGCAGAATATTAGAGGCCAATCGCTAATGAATACACATTGGAGGAACTTGGACTTCTGGTTGTGTGGTCGCTACTCTCTCAGAAGATCTAGGACAGAGGATGTGGTTAGATGATACCAAGACCCCCGATGTTAGGATTTGCACCCTCGGCCACAGGCTGGTGATCTAGAACCCAGCTAGATGTGTGTTACATTGTTACAGGCCAGTGATGAGCTACACACCGTGCTAGATAGTTAGGGACAGGTGGCAGAGTGATGTTAGTTAGAAGTAAATCCGTCTCTACACACCAACCTGACCACAGTCCTCCAGCAGAGGGCACTAGCCGATTGAAAAGGTTCTGGAGTCTAATGGAAGATAAAATACCAATTAAGAGAAGACCCGGACTTGGATGGAGACCGCCCTTGGCAACACACATCGTATAACACACAGGTAAGCAATCGGGCCGCTTATGTGGAACTATAAGTCACAGCATGGCCTACCAGCCAATGGTATATGTTAAAGAGTCCCAGTCATTATCCGGTTCTCCTAACCAACCACTATCTGGCATTCAGAAAATGAAGGCACAGACACTAGTGACTGAGAAAGCATGCTTGGTCTTGTAGTTCCACAGCACCACAGGATTCCAGAGCCTGGTATAAAACTAATACAAACATCTCAGCCTGGATTATATCATTATAGATATAAATACAATGAAATACCGGGTCTCAGTAAAGGATATAACGCATAAACCATGCAATGCATGTACAGTCAGGTCTTCCGTGTCTGTGTACAGAACAAGCAGCATGCTGGGGCTGTGTACCTGCACACTCTTCCAGCAGGGGGAGCTTGTGATAGAATGTACACCAGACCCTGTACCATCACCAGCATTGTACAAAGTGACGCTGCTCATTATTCAGTGGTCCAATCCCAGTCTGACTGCGACAGGACAGACCTCACTGTTCCCACAGCTCTCCAGCAACTATTTACAGACTGGAGCGGAGTGTCCAAACTTACATCTCAACTTGTCCAGGATCTTCCCGCCACACATGGTCGCTAAGATTGCTTTCACTGAAAACACGGTCAGCCTCCCATGTCCTTCACTGGAACATACACAGGAGAAGATCATCATCAGACAGGAGAGGACTTCCCGTATCACATGGAGGAGAACCACAAATCCAACCTTCTCTTTCCCCCCGCAGTACACCTCCTTCTGAGAGCGACGTACAGATGTGTCCTCAAACACTACGCCTCAATACGCCATACGGCGAGAGACAGATTCAGACTCATTCGCACACAAATGTACAAATGTCCATCAGCGTTATCTAACAATGGTGATTTGTCGCATTAAGTTGCTTTATTAGTGCGCTTAAGATGCACATTTTGGAGCCTATAAGATGCTCGGCGTGTCCGAATCGCCAAGGACTCTGTGCGCCGAGAGAAGCGGTTTGGCGTGACTGAGTCAACAGTGTATGAGGACAAATCTGTAGATCGGCAGACACATCCACAGTTAGAAGTCACTGGAAGCACTCACCTACTTACGTAACTAGGACAATGATTTAAATATTAATATACAATAACTGGATAGTGTAAAAAAGCCAGAGCTCATTCTAATAAAGAACTTCTAACGTCATTACCGGGATATCATTTACAGAGTAGGATACAGATCATTTTTGCACATAAAATCTCAGTCAGTGACCAGCATAGGGCGCCCCCTACTGTGGGAGGGAAGTAAGACATAGTGAGAGAGGAGGGGGTGGATAAGAGAAAGAGTGAGAGAGGGCTCAGAAAGAGAAAGCGATGCCCGCCGAGCACTTACCTGTCGTACGCAGCGATCATGAAATTAAGCAGGAGACTGATGGACTGGTCCACGCTGATCTGGTGGCTGGATGGAAGGCGTTTGTTTAGCTGGTAGTAAATGGAGGAAATAATGGTTTCTAGCCGAGACACGTTAATTTCTGTGTTGTTGTCCAGTGTGTTAAGGCCATTGTCACGGAAGGCTTCTATCATGTTCCAAATGTCAACAAGGTGAACTAAAACAAAAAGAGGAAAGGTACATAGGGGCCGTTTTATCATTGAATAATTGAGGTATAATCCATGAAACCGCCCGTGTAATTACTGTTACCCAGACCTGTACACTGCTAGAGTCCTGTACATTCCCGGTCACTCCTATCACATCTGCTGAGCTGGCACCATGTAATTACTGTTACCCAGACCTGTACACTGCTAGAGTCCTGTACATTCCTGGTAACTCCTATCACATCTGCTGAGCTGGCACCGTGTAATTACTGTTACCCAGACCAGTACACTGCTAGAGTCCTGTACATACTTGGTCACTCATATCACATCTGCTGAGCTGGCACGGTGTAATTACTGTTACTCAGACCTGTACACTGCTAGAGTCCTGTACATTCCCGGTCTCTAATATCACATCTGCTGAGCTGGCATGGTGTAATTACTGTTACTCAGACCTGTACACTGCTAGAGTCCTGTACATTCCTGGTCACTCCTATCACATCTGCTGAGCTGGCACGGTGTAATTACTGTTACTCAGACCTGTACACTGCTAGAGTACTGTACATTCCCGGTCACTCATATCACATCTGCTGAGCTGGCACGGTGTAATTACTGTTACCCAGACCTGTACACTGCTAGAGTCCTGTACATTCCTGGTCACTCATATCACATCTGCTGAGCTGGCATGGTGTAATTACTGTTACCCAGACCTGTACACTGCTATAGTCCTGTACATACCTGGTCACTCATATCACATCTGCTGAGCTGGCATGGTGTAATTACTGTTACCCAGACCTGTACACTGCTAGAGTCCTGTACATTCCCGGTCACTCATATCACATCTGCTGAGCTGGCACGGTGTAATTACTGTTACCCAGACCTGTACACTGCTATAGTCCTGTACATTCCTGGTCACTCATATCACATCTGCTGAGCTGGCACGGTGTAATTACTGTTACCCAGACCTGTACACTGCTAGAGTCCTGTACATTCCCGGTCTCTAATATCACATCTGCTGAGCTGGCACGGTGTAATTACTGTTACCCAGACCTGTACACTGCTAGAGTCCTGTACATCCCTGGTCACTCCTATCACATCTGCTGAGCTGGCACAGTGTAATTACTGTTACCCAGTCCTGTACACTGCTAGAGTCCTGTACATTCCCGGTCACTCCTATCACATCTGCTGAGTTGGCACCGTGTAATTACTGTTACCCAGTCCTGTACACTGCTAGAGTCCTGTACATTCCCGGTCACTCCTATCACATCTGATGAGTTGGCACCGTGTAATTACTGTTACCCAGTCCTGTACACTGCTAGAGTCCTGTACATTCCTGGTCACTCATATCACACCTGCTGAGCTGGCACGGTGTAATTACTGTCACCCAGACCTGTACACTGCTAGAGTCCTGTACATTCCCGGTCACTCATATCACATCTGCTGAGCTGGCACGGTGTAATTACTGTTACCCAGACCTGTACACTGCTAGAGTCCTGTACATTCCCGGTCACTCCTATCACATCTGCTGAGCTGGCACGGTGTAATTACTGTTACCCAGACCTGTACACTGCTAGAGTCCTGTACATCCCCGGTCACTCATATCACATCAGCTGAGCTGGCACGGTGTACTTACTGTTACCCAGACCTGTACACTGCTACAGTCCTGTACATTCCCGGTCACTCATATCACATCTGCTGAGCTGGGACGGTGTAATTACTGTTACCCAGACCTGTATACTGCTAGAGTCCTGCACATTCCCGGTCACTCATATCACATCTGCTGAGCTGGCACCGTGTAATTACTGTTACCCAGACCTGTACACTGCTAGAGTCCTGTACATCCCAGGTCACTCATATCACATCTGCTGAGCTGGCACGGTGTAATTACTGTTACCCAGACCTGTACACTGCTAGAGTCCTGTACATTCCCGGTCACTCCTATCACATCTGCTGAGCTGGCACGGTGTAATTACTGTTACCCAGACCTGTACACTGCTAGAGTCCTGTACATTCCCGCTCACTCCTATCACATCTGCTGAGCTGGCTCAGTGTAATTACTGTTACCCAGACCTGTATACTGCTACTAGAGTCCTGTACATTCCCGGTCACTCCTATCACATCTGCTGAGCTGGCACGGTGTAATTACTGTTACCCAGACCTGTACACTGCTACAGTCCTGTACATTCCTGGTCACTCCTATCACATCTGCTGAGCTGGCACGGTGTAATTACTGTTACCCAGACCTGTACACTGCTAGAGTCCTGTACATTCCCGGTCTCTAATATCACATCTGCTGAGCTGGCACGGTGTAATTACTGTTACCCAGACCAGTACACTGCTAGAGTCCTGTACATTCCCGGTCACTCATATCACATCTGCTGAGCTGGCACGGTGTAATTACTGTTACCCAGACCTGTACACTGCTAGAGACCTGTACATTCCCGGTCACTCCTATCACATCTGCTGAGCTGGCACGGTGTAATTGCTGTTACCCAGACCTGTACACTGCTACAGTCCTGTACATTCCTGGTCACTCATATCACATCTGCTGAGCTGGCACCGTGTAATTACTGTTACCCAGACCTGTACACTGCTATAGTCCTGTACATTCCTGGTCACTCATATCACATCTGCTGAGCTGGCACAGTGTAATTACTGTTACCAAGACCAGTACACTGCTAGAGTACTGTACATTCCCAGTCACTCCTATCACATCTGCTGAGCTGGCACGGTGTAATTACTGTTACTCAGACCTGTACACTGCTAGAGTCCTGTACATTCCCGGTCACTCCTATCACATCTGCTGAGCTGGCACGGTGTAATTACTGTTACTCAGACCTGTATACTGCTAGAGTCCTGTACATTCCCGGTCTCTAATATCACATCTGCTGAGCTGGCACGGTGTAATTACTGTTACCCAGACCTGTATACTGCTAGAGTCCTGTACATTCCCGGTCACTCCTATCACATCTGCTGAGCTGGCACGGTGTAATTACTGTTACTCAGACCTGTACACTGCTAGAGTCCTGTACATTCCCGGTCTCTAATATCACATCTGCTGAGCTGGCACGATGTAATTACTGTTACCCAGACCTGTATACTGCTAGAGACCTGTACATTCCTGGTCACTCCTATCACATCTGCTGAGCTGGCACCGTGTAATTAATGTTACCCAGACCTGTACACTGCTAGAGTCCTGTACATTCCCGGTCACTCCTATCACATCTGCTGAGCTGGCACGGTGTAATTACTGTTACCGAGACCTGTACACTGCTACAGTCCTGTACATTCCCGGTCACTCCTATCACATCTGCTGAGCTGGCACCGTGTAATTACTGTTACCCAGACCTGTACACTGCTAGAGTCCGGTACAATCCTGGTAACTCATATCACATCTGCTGAGCTGGCACAGTGTAATTACTGTTACACAGACCTATACACTACTAGAGTCCTGTACATTCCCGGTCACTCCTATCACATCTGCTGAGCTGGCACCGTGTAATTAATGTTACCCAGACCTGTACACTGCTAGAGTCCTGTACATTCCCGGTCACTCCTATCACATCTGCTGAGCTGGCACGGTGTAATTACTGTTACCGAGACCTGTGCACTGCTACAGTCCTTGTACATTCCCGGTCACTCATATCACATCTGCTGATCTGGCACCGTGTAATTACTGTTACCCAGACCTGTACACTGCTAGAGTCCGGTACAATCCTGGTAACTCATATCACATCTGCTGAGCTGGCACAGTGTAATTACTGTTACACAGACCTATACACTACTAGAGTCCTGTACATTCCCGGTCACTCATATCACATCTGTTGAGCTGGCACGGAGTAATTACTGTTACCCAGACCTGTACACTACTAGAGCCCTGTACATCCCGGACACTCATATCACATCTGCTGAGCTGGGACGGTGTAATTACTGTTACCCAGACCAGTACACTGCTAGAGTACTGTACATTCCCGGTCACTCATATCACATCTGCTGAGCTGGCACGGTGTAATTACTGTTAAACAGACCAGTACACTGCTAGAGTCCTGTACATTCCCGGTCACTCCTATCACATCTGCTGAGCTGGCACGGTGTAATTACTGTTACTCAGACCTGTACACTGCTAGAGTCCTGTACATTCCCGGTCACTCCTATCACATCTGCTGAGCTGGCACGGTGTAATTACTGTTACCCAGACCAGTACACTGCTAGAGTCCTGCACATTCCTGGTCACTCATATCACATCTGCTGAGCTGGCACGGTGTAATTACTGTTACCTAGACCTGTACACTGCTAGAGTCCTGTACATCCCTGGTCACTCCTATCACATCTGCTGAGCTGGCACGGTGTAATTACTGTTACTCAGACCTGTACACTGCTAGAGTCCTGCACATTCCCGGTCACTCCTATCACATCTGCTGAGCTGGCACGGTGTAATTACTGTTACCCAGACCTGTATACTGCTAGAGTCCTGTACATTCCCGGTCACTCCTATCACATCTGCTGAGCTGGCACGGTGTAATTAATGTTACCCAGACCAGTACACTGCTAGAGTCCTGTACATTCCCGGTCACTCATATAACATCTACTGAGCTGGCACGGTGTAATTGCTGTTACCCAGACCAGTACACTGCTACAGTCCTGTACATTCCCGGTCACTCCTATCACATCTGCTGAGCTGGCACGGAGTAATTGCTGTTACCCAGACCTGTACACTGCTAGAGTCCTGTACATTCCCGGTCACTCATATAACATCTACTGAGCTGGCACGGTGTAATTGCTGTTACCCAGACCTGTATACTGCTAGAGTACTGTACATTCCCGGTCACTCCTATCACATCTTCTGAGCTGGCACGGTGTAATTACTGTTACCCAGACCTGTACACTGCTACAGTCCTGTACATTCCCGGTCACTCATATCACATCTGCTGAGCTGGCACAGTGTAATTACTGTTACCCAGACCTGTACACTGCTAGAGTCCTGTACATTCCCGGTCACTCCTATCACATCTGCTGAGCTGGGACGGTGTAATTGCTGTTACCCAGAACAGTACACTGCTAGAGTCCTGTACATTCCTGGTCACTCAGATCACATCTGCTGAGCTGGCACGGTGTAATTACTGTTACTCAGACCTGTATACTGCTAGAGTCCTGTACTTTCCCGGTCACTCATATCACATCTGCTGAGCTGGCACGGTGTAATTACTGTTACTCAGACCTGTACACTGCTAGAGTCCTGTACATTCCCGGTCACTCCTATCACATCTGCTGAGCTGGCACGGTGTAATTACTGTTACTCAGACCTGTACACTGCTAGAGTCCTGTACATTCCCGGTCACTCCTATCACATCTGCTGAGCTGGCACGGTGTAATTACTGTTACCCAGAACTGTACACTGCTAGAGTCCTGTACATTCCCGGTCACTCCTATCACATCTGCTGAGCTGGCACGGTGTAATTACTGTTACCCAGACCTGTACACTGCTAGAGTCCTGTACATTCCTGGTCACTCATATCACATCTGCTGAGCTGGCACGGTGTAATTACTGTTACCCAGACCTGTACACTGCTAGAGTCCTGTACATCCCTGGTCACTCCTATCACATCTGCTGAGCTGGCACGGTGTAATTACTGTTACTCAGACCTGTACACTGCTAAAGTCCTGCACATTCCCGGTCACTCCTATCACATCTGCTGAGCTGGCACGGTGTAATTACTGTTACCCAGACCTGTATACTGCTAGAGTCCTGTACATTCCCGGTCACTCCTATCACATCTGCTGAGCTGGCACGGTGTAATTAATGTTACCCAGACCAGTACACTGCTAGAGTCCTGTACATTCCCGGTCACTCCTATCACATCTGCTGAGCTGGCACCGTGTAATTACTGTTACCCAGACCTGTACACTGCTACAGTCCTGTACATTCCCGGTCACTCCTATCACATCTGCTGAGCTGGCACGGAGTAATTGCTGTTACCCAGACCTGTACACTGCTAGAGTCCTGTACATTCCCGGTCACTCATATAACATCTACTGAGCTGGCACGGTGTAATTACTGTTACTCAGACCTGTATACTGCTAGAGTACTGTACATTCCCGGTCACTCCTATCACATCTTCTGAGCTGGCACGGTGTAATTACTGTTACCCAGACCTGTACACTGCTACAGTCCTGTACATTCCTGGTCACTCATATAACATCTGCTGAGCTGGCACAGTGTAATTACTGTTACCCAGACCTGTACACTGCTAGAGCCCTGTACATTCCCGGGCACTCATATCACATCTGCTGAGCTGGCACGGTGTAATTACTGTTACCCAGACCTGTACACTGCTAGAGCCCTGTACATTCCCGGGCACTCATATCACATCTGCTGAGCTGGCACGGTGTAATTACTGTTACCCAGACCTGTACACTGCTAGAGTCCTGTACATACTTGGTCACTCATATCACATCTGCTGAGCTGGCACGGTGTAATTACTGTTACCGAGACATGTACACTGCTAGAGTCCTGTACATTCCCGGGCACTCATATCACATCTGCTGAGCTGGCACAGTGTAATTACTGTTACCCAGACCAGTACACTGCTAGAGTCCAGTACATTCCTGGTCACTCATATCACATCTGCTGAGATGGCACCATGTAATTACTGTTACCCAGACCTGTACACTGCTAGAGTCCTGTACATTCCCGGTCACTCATATCACATATGCTTAGCTGGCACAGTGTAATTACTGTTACCCAGACCAGTACCCTGCTAGAGTCCAGTACATTCCTGGTCACTCATATCACATCTGCTGAGATGGCACCATGCAATTACTGTTACCCAGACCTGTACACTGTTAGAGTCCTGTACATTCCCGGTCACTCATATCACATCTACTGAGCTGGCACGGTGTAATTACTGTTACCCAGACCTGTACACTGCTAGAGTCCTGTACATTCCCGGTCACTCATATCACATCTGCTGAGCTGGCACGGTGTAATTACTGTTACCCAGACCTGTGCACTGCTACAGTCCTTGTACATTCCCGGTCACTCATATCACATCTGCTGATCTGGCACCGTGTAATTACTGTTACCCAGACCTGTACACTGCTAGAGTCCGGTACAATCCTGGTAACTCATATCACATCTGTTGAGCTGGCACGGTGTAATTACTGTTACCCAGACCTGTACACTACTAGAGCCCTGTACATCCCGGACACTCCTATCACATCTGCTGAGTTGGCACAGTGTAATTACTGTTACCCAGACCTGTACACTGCTAGAGTCCTGTACATTCCTGGTCACTCCTATCACATCTGCTGAGCTGGCACCGTGTAATTACTGTTACCCAGACCTGTACACTGCTAGAGTCCTGTACATTCCTGGTCACTCATATCACATCTGCTGAGCTGGCACGGTGTAATTACTGTTACCCAGACCTGTACACTGCTAGAGTCCTGTACATTCCCGGTCACTCATATCACATCTGCTGAGCTGGCATGGTGTAATTACTGTTACTCAGACCTGTACACTGCTAGAGTCCTGTACATTCCTGGTCACTCCTATCACATCTGCTGAGCTGGCACGGTGTAATTACTGTTACCCAGACCTGTACACTGCTACAGTCCTGTACATTCCCGGTCACTCATATCACATCTGCTGAGCCGGCACGGTGTAATTACTGTTACCCAGACCAGTACACTGCTAGAGTCCTGTACATTCCCGGTCACTCATATCACATCTGCTGTGCCGGCACCGTGTAATTACTGTTACTCAGACCTGTACACTGCTAGAGTACTGTACATTCCCGGTCACTTATATCACATCTGCTGAGCTGGCACGGTGTAATTGCTGTTACCCAGACCAGTACACTGCTAGAGTACTGTACATTCCCGGTCACTTATATCACATCTGCTGAGCTGGCACAGAGTAATTACTGTTACACAGACCTGTACACTGCTAGAGTCCTGTACATCCCTGGTCACTCCTATCACATCTGCTGAGCTGGCACCGTGTAATTACTGTTACCCAGACCTGTACACTGCTGGAATCCTGTACATTCCCGGTCACTCATATCACATCTGCTGAGCTGGGACGGTGTAATTACTGTTACTCAGACCTGTACACTGCTAGAGTCCTGTACATTCCCGGTCACTCATATCACATCTGCTGAGCTGGCACCGTGTAATTACTGTTACCCAGACCTGTACACTGCTAGAGTCCTGTACATTCCCGGTCACTCATATCACATCTGCTGAGCTGGGACGGTGTAATTACTGTTACTCAGACCTGTACACTGCTAGAGTCCTGTACATTCCCGGTCACTCATATCACATCTGCTGAGCTGGCACGGTGTAATTACTGTTACCCAGACCTGTACACTGCTAGAGTACTGTACATTCCCGGTCACTCATATCACATCTGCTGAGCTGGCACGGTGTAATTACTGTTACTCAGACCTGTACACTGCTAGAGTCCTGTACATTCCCGGTCACTCATATCACATCTGCTGAGCTGGGACGGTGTAATTACTGTTACTCAGACCTGTACACTGCTAGAGTACTGTACATTCCCGGTCACTCATATCACATCTGCTGAGCTGGCACAGTGTACTTACTATTACCCAGACCTGTAAACTATTATTACCATTACATACTACACCTCACTGCCAAGTGCTAGGGTAACAGTACACAGCTCCCTGCAGGATCCCTACTATTACATACTACACCTCACTGCCCAGTGCTAGGGTAACAGTGCTCAGCTCCCTGCAGGATCCCTACCATTACATACTACACCTCATTGCCCAGTGCTGGGGTAACAGGGCACATGTACATACTACACACAGCAATACACAGAGACACCAATGCAAGCACAGCTTCAATCATGTCCAGTACTTTATAAAATGTATACTTACGGTTACAACGTTTCTGTACAAATCTGAGCTTGCACGCTGTCCGGTACGTAGAGAGCCGAATCACGTCAAAATTCTGTGCCCCTAAAACGTAGCATTATGCAGTTTTTATTAAACAAAACAGGTCTTCCATCTACCCCCCTCCAGCAGTCATATCAGTGCCACCATGATATCCCTCTATCACCAACACCCTCCCTGCAGTCATATCAGTGCCACCATGATATCCCTCTATCACCATCACCCTCCCTGCAGTCATATCAGTGCCACCATGATATCCCACTATCACCAACACCCTCCCTGCAGTCATATCAGTGCCACCATGATATCCCTCTATCACCACCACCCTCCCTGCAGTCATATCAGTGCCACCATGATATCCCACTATCACCACCACCCTCCCTGCAGTCATATCAGTGCCACCATGATATCCCTCTATCACCATCACCCTCCCGTCAGTTATATCAGTGCCACCATGATATCCCTCTATCACCAACACCCTCCCTGCAGTTATATCAGTGCCACCATGATATCCCTCTATCACCACCCTCCCTGCAGTCATATCACTGCCACCATGATATCCCTCTATCACCATCACCCTCCCTGCAGTCATATCAGTGCCACCATGATATCCCTCTATCACCATCACCCTCCCTGCAGTCATATCAGTGTCACCATGATATCCCTCTATCACCACCACTCTCCCTGCAGTCATATCAGTGCCACCATGATATCCCTCTATCACCACCACCCTCCCTGCAGTCATATCAGTCCCACCATGATATCGCTCTATCACCACCCTCCCTGCAGTCATATCAGTGCCACCATGATATCCCTCTATCACACTCACCCTCCCTGCAGTCATATCAGTGCCACCATGATATCCCTCTATCACCACCCTCCCTGCAGTCATATCAGTCCCACCATGATATCCCTCTATCACCAACACCCTCCCTGCAGTCATATCAGTGCCACCATGATATCCCTCTATCACCACCACTCTCCCTGCAGTCATATCAGTGCCACCATGATATCCCTCTATCACCACCCTCCCTGCAGTCATATCAGTGCCACCATGATATCCCTCTATCACCAACACCCTCCCTGCAGTCATATCAGTGCCACCATGATATCCCTCTATCACCAACACCCTCCCTGCAGTCATATCGGTGCCACCATGATATCCCTCTATCACCACCATCCTCCCTGTAGTCATATCACTGCCACCATGATATCCCTCTATCACCATCACCCTCCCTGCAGTCATATCAGTGCCACCATGATATCCCTCTATCACCTTCACCCTCCCTGCAGTCATATCACTGCCACCATGATATCCCTCTATCACCATCACCCTCCCTGCAGTCATATCAGTGCCACCATGATATCCCTCTATCACCACCCTCCCTGCAGTCATATCAGTGCCACCATGATATTCCTCTATCACCATCACCCTCCCTGCAGTCATATCAGTGCCACCATGATATCCCTCTATCACCACCCTCCCTGCAGTCATATCAGTGCCACCATGATATCCCTCTATCATTACCAACCTCCCTGCAGTCATATCACTGCCACCATGATATCCCTCTATCACCATCACCCTCCCTGCAGTCATATCAGTGCCACCATGATATCCCTCTATCACCATCACCCTCCCTGCAGTCATATCAGTGCCACCATGATATCCCTCTATCACCACCCTCCCTGCAGTCATATCAGTGCCACCATGATATCGCTCTATCACCACCACTCTCCCTGCAGTCATATCAGTGCCACCATGATTATCCCTCTATCACCATCACCCTCCCTGCAATCATATTAGTATCACCATGATATCCCTCTATCACCACCACCCTCCCTGCAGTCATATCAGTGCCACCATGATATTCCTCTATCACCACCATCCTCCCTGCAGTCATATCAGTGCCACCATGATATCCCTCTATCACCACCACCCTGCCTGCAGTAATATTAGTGCCACCATGATATCCCTCTATCACCATCACCCTCCCTGCAATCATATCAGTGCCACCATGATATCCCTCTATCACCATCACCCTCCCTGCTGTCATATCACTGCCACCATGATCTCCCTCTATCACCATCACCCTCCCTGCAGTCATATCAGTGCCACCATGATATCCCTCTATCACCACCCTCCCTGCAGTCATATCAGTGCCACCATGATATCCCTCTATCACCATCACCCACCCTGCAGTCATATCAGTGCCACCATGATATCCCTCTATCACCACCCTCCCTGCAGTTATATCACTGCCACCATGATATCCCTCTATCACCACCACCCTGCCTGCAGTCATATCAGTGCCACCATGATATCCCTCTATCACCATCACCCTCCCTGCAATCATATCAGTGCCACCATGATATCCCTCTATCACCATCACCCTCCCTGCTGTCATATCACTGCCACCATGATCTCCCTCTATCACCACCACCCTCCCTGCAGTCATATCAGTGCCACCATGATATCCCTCTATCACCAACACCCTCCCTGCAGTCATATCGGTGCCACCATGATATCCCTCTATCACCACCATCCTCCCTGCAGTCATATCACTGCCACCATGATATCCCTCTATCACCATCTCCCTCCCTGCAGTCATATCAGTGCCACCATGATATCCCTCTATCACCTTCACCCTCCCTGCAGTCATATCACTGCCACCATGATATCCCTCTATCACCATCACCCTCCCTGCAGTCATATCAGTGCCACCATGATATCCCTCTATCACCATCACCCTCCCGTCAGTCATATCACTGCCACCATGATATCCCTCTATCACCACCACCCTCCCTGCAGTTATATCAGTGCCACCATGATATCCCTTTATCACCTTCACCCTCCCTGCAGTCATATCACTGCCACCAAGATTTCCCTCTATCACCATCACCCTCCCGTCAGTTATATCAGTGCCACCATGATATCCCTCTATCACCACCACCCTCCCTCTATCACCAAAGATAGAACCCGTTAGACATTCGTAAACCGCAGTCGGAGGAAGAGTTCAATACTCATCATTTAAGTGTAAAGGGTTAAAATTAGGATGGGCTTCCCTCATTAGTGTCTTCTCTATCCACCTACCTCCTACTGGGAGCAGTGGATTGTCACCTTTGTGTACCGCTAGTTACTGGAGCCAGACCTGTAGGGGGTCTTTTGGCAGACGGGCTGGGATGTCTCCCAAAAGGCTGCCCTATGGGGTCACCAACAAGCTATGCAGATTGGTGGCTTAGTAATGTCTCCTCCAGGGAGCGGGAAGTGGAGGTTAGACCCTGTGTCTTTGTGAATGATAGTACATCAGACAAGAATGGCCAGGGTTAGGGTTTTAGCTGGACTGCTCGTGTAAAACTAAAAGTAAGGGTGTAATCAACTAGTAAGTCGTGTAAAAGCAAAACTAAAGATAAGGGTATAATCAACTAGTAAGTCGTGTAAAAGCAAAACTAAAAATAAGGGTGTAATCAACTAGTAAGTCATGTAAAAGCAAAACTAAAAATAAGGGTGTAATCAACTAGTAAGTCGTGTAAAAGCAAAACTAATAATAAGGGTGTAATCAACTAGTAAGTCGTGTAAAAGAAAAACTAAAAGTAAGGGTGTAATCATCTAGTAAGTCGTGTAAAAGCAAAACTAAAAATAAGGGTGTAATCAACTAGTAATTCGTGTAAAAGCAAAACTAATAATAAGGGTGTAATCAACTAGTAAGTTGTGTAAATGCAAAACTAAAAATAAGGGTGTAATCAACTAGTAAGTCGTGTAAAAGCAAAACTAATAATAAGGGTGTAATCAACTAGTAAGTTGTGTAAATGCAAAACTAAAAATAAGGGTGTAATCAACTAGTAAGTCGTGTAAAAGCAAAACTAAAAATAAGGGTGTAATCAACTAGTAAGTCGTGTAAAAGCAAAACTAATAATAAGGGTGTAATCAACTAGTAAGTTGTGCAAATGCAAAACTAAAAATAAGGGTGTAATCAACTAGTAAGTCGTGTAAAAGCAAAACTAATAATAAGGGTGTAATCAACTAGTAAGTTGTGTAAATGCAAAACTAAAAATAAGGGTGTAATCAACTAGTAAGTCGTGTAAAAGAAAAACTAAAAATAAGGGTGTAATCAACTAGTAAGTCGTGTAAAAGCAAAAATAATAATAAGGGTGTAATCAACTAGTAAGTCGTGTAAAAGCAAAACTAATAATAAGGGTGTAATAAACTAGTAAGTCGTGTAAAAGCAAAACTAATAATAAGGGTGTAATAAACTAGTAAGTAGACCCAAGGAGCACAATATACATTAAATAAATAAATTGTGTAATTGTGTAAAAGTGGAACACCTCTAAAAGGATTGTGGAGATCAACGACAAATGTACACAGGGGGAAAACTTGGGGTACGAGTCCTGCTATCCCAGCATTGGGAGAATATCTGTGATTTTCTTAATAAAGCCCAAAAATGGTAGGCACGTGCCATGGACGGATGATTAACGCTCCTTTATGCAATCCGCTGATTATGTATTGTATAACGATGTGCAATAGTGTGAATATGATCATTAAAGTACCTAGCCATTGTATGCAGGTTATTTCCTATTATAATAAAAGCCAGGCCAACTTACTCATTTCCATGAAGAGCTGGCGCTTCTCGGCCATCGTCCTCCTGCGCTTCCCGCTCTCCTCAATCATCCTGCAGAGGAATCAGAGGGTCAGATCGCCATGTACATATTCACATCTCTCCGCACACCAGCAACTGCCGGACCCCCGGCTCTCATACACAATAACTCAGCGGCTCCTAACCGGTGCTCGTACCTCTTCAGTTCTCCAAATTTCTTCTCGTAACCCATGTCAAATATTATGTATGAAGATTTTGTATTAGGAAGTTAAGTAAATAGCCCCATAGGACATAACACTCATGGGATGTTACACCTACCGTCTTAAATCCAATAATTACAGAACTTAAACAGCATACATCCAAACCTCAAAAGGCAACTTACCAAAAAAATAAAAATAAATCACCCATCCGCCCCATTCCCTTGTCAAGCACATACAGAAAACAGCTCAGTAAGATCTATTAGAATGGCTGCATTAGACACATCACATTACACTGCAACGCACTATAGCTGGGTCTGGCAGACCAGACCGACATATCGTCCAGCGCGCACCAACTTTGAGCGACCGTGCGCCCTCCTGCGGGGTCGTCTATCGCATCGACGGATCGAGTCTACATGCTGCTCAATCTGTCAATTTGACGAACGACCCCCCTGCCTATGAGGGTGGCTGGTGAACGACATAACGTGCGGTGTCAAACGGCGGCACGATACGTCATTCACTGCATTGTGCGTCAGCCGGGCACACAGATCGCCTAGTGTTTAACCGGCGTAAGAACTCGATCCAATTAGGAGCGAAGTACCCGCTGCACAAGTGAGCCTGTGTGCTACACTTATGGTACCACCTGTATTGCACAGTTTTGTTTGCTGCCCAGTGGGGTCCGGGGTGAGATCGGGCCACGAGGAGGGTGAATTCTGCAACTAGCTACCTTTGCTCCTAATGGGATGAAGGCCTAAGTGTAACAATACAGCACTGTCACCACCACATCTTTCTCGCTGCGATCCCTGGAACACACATTGTACAAGTAACAATGTGCAAAATTGCGTGGGGCGCTGTGCTTTGTACTCACCGCTAGAACGTTTCATAGGGGATACTCTTACTCTGGGCTAAGAAGCTTTGCAATGACTGCACTGGACTGAAAGCTATTCTCAGCGCCCTGCACTTTGGGCAGGAGAACACAGGAATTCACCCAAAGCCCAATTATCACCAGTAACGATGGTGCGTCTCATACAGTGACATCTGCACAAGCTGGGTGGGTGCAGCGATGGGGACTACTGCTGGATGCGGAAGCACTCTTGGATGAACAGAAAGGAGCGGACGGAAGAGGCAGATCCGGTAACCTGTGGCGTATAGATGTTACTTGGCACAACATGGTTCTGACCAATACTTTGGTTTTTTTTTTGGGAAAGTTCTTTTTAATTAGGTTTTTCAGGAATGGGTTATTATTATTATTATTATTATTATTACATTTTATGTATAGGGTGCCGCAAGTGGTCCGCAGCGCCCTACATACAGTAAAGGGTACACAGAACATTATATTACAATACAATAACCAAAATATAAACAGAACACAAGTAACAATTAGCAACACAATTCTCCATACACAGTACAGCTCTGAAGGTGAAGGCTGTCATAGAAGTGCTAGAGAAGATGGCTGTGAGATAGTGGGGAGGAGGATCCTGAGGATCCTAGGAGCTTACAATCTAGGGGTGAGGGGAGACAGATGACATGTGACATGAGTGTGTAGAGGGGGACCTGAGTGCAGGAGGTAAGCGAGGTAGAGATGGCTGAGGCGGGAGGGACAGAGACCTGGTAACATGGTTATGTGGTGGAAGGGTATGCTTTGATGAACAGGTGGGTTTTCAGTGCACGTTTGAAGTTCTGCAAGGTCGGGGAGAGCCTGATCGAGCGAGGAAGCTCATTCCAGTGGAGGGGGGCTGCACGGGCAAAATCTTGGACACGAGCATGAGATGAAGTAACCAGGGTGGAGGAGAGGTAACGGTCATTGGCAGACGGGAGGGAGCGTGTAAGGAGATGAGGTTGGAGATTTAGGGAGCAGTAGAGTTAGAGAGGGACTTGTATGTGAAGGTGAGGAGTTTGAAGAGGATTCTGTAGGGGAATTGGAGCCAGTGAAGGCTTTGGCAGAGGGGAGCAGCAGAAGTGGAACGGTGGGAGAGGAAGATAAGTCTAGCTGCAGCATTGAGAACAGACTGGAGGGGAGCAAGATGGCAATGTCGGAGGCCAGTAAGGAGAAGGTTGCAGTAGTCAAGCTGAGAACTGATTAATGAATGAATAATCAGTGGTAGCATTCTGGGAGAGGAAAGGCCTAATGCCAGCGATGTTGCGTAGCCGGAACCGACAGTATTGTGCCAGAGATTGAATGTGGGGGGGGGGGAGGAGAGTGTGGAGTCAAGGGTGACACCCAAACAGCGAAGTTGGGGGACAGGGGAGATGATGGTGTTGTCAACAGTGATGGCGAGATTGGTTGGAGTTCAGACTCTATTAGGGAGAAAGATGATGAATTCGGTTTTGTCCATGTTGAGCTTCAGAGAGCGCTCGGACATCCAGGAAGAGATGGCGGAGAGGCAACTGGTTACCTGAGAGAGGACAGAAGGGGAGAGTTCAGGAGAGGAGAGGTATAGTTGTGTGTCATCAGCATAGAGGTGGTATTGGAGGCCGAAGGAGCTGATGAGTTCTCCTATGTAGAGGTGTACAGGGAGAAGAGCAGCGGGCCCAGGAAAGAACCCTGCGGGACACCAATGGGAAGGGTGGAAGGGGGAAAGGTGGAGCCGGAGGAGATGGAGCCAGAGGCAGACACAGAGATGGAGCGGATGGTGAGGTAAGAGGTGAACCAGGCATGGATGGTGTTAGAGATGCCAAAGGTCTGAATGGTGCGGAGGAGGAGAGTATGATCCACAGTGTCGAATGCTGCAGAGAGGTCCAGGAGGATGAGCAGAGAGAAGTGGCCCCTGGATTTGGCTGCAAGCAGGTCAATGGTGACTTTGGCCAGGGCAGTTTCGGTGGAGTGAAGTGGGCGAAAGCCAGATTGAAGAGGATCAAGGATGGAGTTGTCAGAGAGATAGCTGGTGATGCGGCTTTAGACAAGCCGCTCAAGTAGTTTGGAGGCAAAAGGGAGAAGAGAAATGGGGCGGTAATTGGCGGGTGAGGACGGGTCGAGGTTGGGTTTTTTAAGAATAGGTGTGGCAAGAGCATGTTTGAATGAGGGAAAGATGCCGGAGGTGAGAGATAAGTTGAAAAGGTGAGCAAGGTGGGAGCAGGCAGTGGAGGAGAGGGAGCGTAGAAGGCGAGAAGGGAGGGGGTAATGAGGAACGGACAAGAGGTTAAATGAGGACAAGAAATTGTGTAATTGCAGACATTACCACCAGTCAGGTACATATACAATGAGGCCCTAAAGAGGTAATAATTCCACAGCTGAAAGGCAAGAATCAGGGCTGGAAAAAAAAATTTTTTTTGGGGGGGGGGGTTTTATAAACCAGTTTTGTTTTAAATTTTTGCATTAATGTTTTCATGGAAAAAAAAATGGAATCCTACTTAATATAGTAATACTGTAAAATATTGCTATGTATTAGAAACTTTCATCAACCATAATTAATGCTTTCTAACATTAAGGGGCCGATTCGATGCGTGCGCCCCCCACTGGCCATCTATAGCAATGGGCGTCTACCAGAGCAAATATGGTTGTTTCCCCGATAGACGCCCATTAGCCGCGACATTCGCATTTTCAATCACGGCTTTAGACGGGTTTAGTCGCTATGCGTGGCTGAACCCGGAGCTGTTAGGCGCGTAAACTACTAATGGGCATCTATCGGAGAAACAATTGAATTACTATGATAGAAGCCTATTACTACAGATGGCCAGCGGGGGGCGCCCGCATCACTTCAATCGCTGCTAACAATCCAAAGTTATTAGGATTTTTTATCTCATCAGAAGAGAGCAATACTAAGGGGTAAATATACTAAAGTGCGGGTTTTTAGAAGTGGAGATGTTGCCCATAGCAACCAGATTCTACTTAACATTTCTCTAGCACCTCCTAGAAAATAGAATCTGATTGGTTGCTATGGGCAACATCTGCACTCCATGGTCTTTGCTCCTTCCTCTCATCTCAGTAGGACTTAGAAATAAACATGAAGGAGATCAAACCATGAGGGGGGTTTCTCTGCGTATTGCCTCTAATAAGTTGGAGTTGTTTAACCTTTACGATTGAGAATGTTACTTGTGGTTTTCTCCTGTCCTATAGTATTGTTAGGGGAGGAGTTTTGGGAGTCTGAGCTGATGCTAGGCAAATTTAGTACCTTTATGATCTGGTTCACCCTCACTACTTCTCTGTTGTGTGTGTGAATTTACTGCATTGGTTCAGCTCACTGAACTGAAGGCCACAGGCAAAAAGAATGTGACATAATACCAGGGGGATTCCCTTATAATAAGCTTTTTTAAGAAGTGACAGCATAACAAAAAAAAATTTGGTTTAAACCACAGTGGCAGGAATACAAAGGGCCACTACAACAAAGAGGCGGAAGGAATGGATTGACAGGGGGGGTGAGAAGTCAAGGGAGAGATGGGAGGGAGAGGAGGGGAGAGAGAGATGGGAGGGAGAGGAGGGGAGAGAGAGATGGGAGGGAGAGGAGAGAGATGGGAGGGAGAGGAGAGAGATGGGAGGGAGAGATGGGAGGGAGAGGAGGGAGAGATGGGAGGGAGAGGAGGGGAGAGAGAGATGGGAGGGAGAGATGGGAGGGAGAGGAGGGAGAGATGGGAGGGAGGAGGGAGAGATGGGAGGGAGAGATGGGAGGGAGAGGAGGGAGAGATGGGAGGGAGAGATGGGAGGGAGAGATGGGAGAGAGAGATGGAAGGAGAGATGGGAGGGAGAGATGAGAGGGAGAGGAGGGGAAGGTGAGATAGGAAGGGAGAGATGGGAAGGGAGAGATGGGAGGGAGAGGAGGGGAGAGAGATGGGAGGGAAAGATGGGAGGGAGAGGAGGGGAGAGAGAGATGGGAGGGAGATATGGGAGGGAGAGGAGGGGAGAGAGAGATGGGAGGGAGAGGAGAGGAGGGAGAGATGGAAGGGAGGAGGGAGAGATGGAAGGGAGGAGGGAGAGATGGGAGGGAGAGGAGGGGAGGGAGAGATGGGGAGGGAGAGATGGGAGGGAGAGGATGGGAGGGAGAGGAGTGAGAGATGGGAGGGAGAGATGGGAGGGAGAGGAGGGGAGAGAGAGATGGAAGGAGATGGGAAGGAGTGTAGGGGAGAGATGGGAGAGGAGGGGAGGGAGAGATGGGAGGGAGAGGAGGGGAGAGAGATGGGAGGGAGAGGAGGGGAGGGAGAGATGGGAGGGAGAGGAGGGGAGGGAGAGGAGGGAGAGGAGGGGAGTCAGAGGAGGGGAGTCAGAGGAAGGGAGTCATTCATGAGAAGTCAGCAGGTAGAATGAGCAAAGTCTAAGGAGAAGGGGGGGTCATTTAATAATCAGCATGAGAACTCGACGGGTGCATTAAAGGGAAAACTATAAATATTTCCCATGTAGAGTTGGAGCTGCCATATTCTATTAGTGATGGAGATAGAGGCGGAAGGGTCCAGGAATCATCCACAAAAGGAGCTATCCGACACCTAGCAGTGCATAGTATGTGAGCTATAACACCAGTAATAAGGACGATTAGGTACCTCCTTCCAGAAAGGGATCCATTTAGGAAAATACCAGCAATTGAGGGACAGAGGGCCCTCCGCACCACAAATCTCTAACACGGGGGGGGGGGATACATGCCCAGGCTCAGGGAATAAGTAGCAGCATTAGCAGATTTTACCAGTGGTTTTATTCACTTTGATGTTGATAGAGGTTCTAGAGATATTGGTGAACTTCAGCAGCCAGAGACTACTAGGCAGAAAACGGCTATTCCACTGGTTCTGGTGGGCAAAACGCACATTTGTGTAGTCTTCATCCTAGCACCCTGCACCTGTCACAACCGGTGCAGTTCCTCTTTCCTGCCAGGGGTGCCGCTCTCTGCTCTGGTGCTTCTAGCACACTCTGGTCTGTATATCAGAGGTTCGGAAGCATCAGCTGTGTGCTAGAAGCACCAGAGCAGAGAGCGACACCTCAGACAGGAAAGAGGAACTGCACGGGCTGTGCCTGTGTGGGAACACCCATCCACGCCGCTGTTCACCTCTACAATCTAAGTACAGAGGCGATGGAAATGCATGCACAGCCGCATGGCCGGCACCCATTTACAAAGCATGGACAGAGCAAATTCACACAAGCTTCTGAGCCAGCATCAGCCCCCGAGCCTGCTCAATGCCGGATACCGGAGTCTGGAATTAGAGAACGGGAATACTACTCATTAGGGCATTAGTGTCTGCTGATAGAGTGAATGTAAAGGGCACATTACAGATTATAACTGTATATCTGTACGGCACCAGAGTGATCCACAATGCCAGTCATTGCCCTCACAGAGAGAACATACAGCAGGGATAACATGAGACACTACAGTCTAGCGGAGCACGGGCCGCTCATGGTGGGTACACATTCATCAATAGTGTAATACAGACCTCTTATTCTACCACACTAATACATACCTGATATATCAGTCATTTCACTTTACACATAGCTACTATGGGGCTATAATACGCACATATTATCTCCTATTATGTACGGTATGAGGAACATTATATAACACTGGTGTACAAATGCTGCTATAGCCCACAGTAACCAATCCAATGTGTGCTTTATTACATAACCAGCCGCTGCTATAGCCCACAGTAACCAATCCAATGTGTGCTTTATTCATAACCAGCCGCTGCTATAGCCCACAGTAACCAATCCAATGTGTGCTTTATTCATAACCAGCCCCTGCTATAGCCCACAGTAACCAATCCAAAGTGTGCTTTATTACATAACCAGCCGGTGCTATAGCCCACAGTAACCAATCCAATGTGTGCTTTATTACATAACCAGCCGCTGCTATAGCCCACAGTAACCAATCCAATGTGTTATTACATAACCAGCCACTGCTATACCCACAGTAACCAATCCAATGTGTGCTTTATTACATAACCAGCCGCTGCTATAGCCCACAGTAACCAATCCAATGTGTGCTTTATTCATAACCAGCCGCTGCTATAGCCCATAGTAACCAATCCAATGTGTGCTTTATTACATAACCAGCCGGTGCTATAGCCCATAGTAACCAATCCAATGTGTGCTTTATTACATAACCAGCCGCTGCTATAGCCCACAGTAACCAATCCAATGTGTGCTTTATTACATAACCAGCCACTGCTATACCCACAGTAACCAATCCAATGTGTGCTTTATTACATAACCAGCCACTGCTATAGCCCACAGTAACCAATCCAATGTGTGCTTTATTACATAACCAGCCGCTGCTATAGCCCACAGTAACCAATCCAATGTGTGCTTTATTACATAACCAGCCGCTGCTATAGCCCACAGTAACCAATCCAATGTGTGCTTTATTACATAACCAGCCGCTGCTATACCCACAGTAACCAATCCAATGTGTGCTTTATTACATAACCAGCCGCTGCTATAGCCCACAGTAACCAATCCAATGTGTGCTTTATTCATAACCAGCTGCTGCTATAGCCCACAGTAACCAATCCAATGTGTGCTTTATTACATAACCAGCCGCTGCTATAGCCCACAGTAACCAATCCAATGTGTGCTTTATTCATAACCAGCCGCTGCTATACCCACAGTAACCAATCCAATGTGTGCTTTATTACATAACCAGCCACTGCTATACCCACAGTAACCAATCCAATGTGTGCTTTATTACATAACCAGCCGCTGCTATAGCCCACAGTAACCAATCCAATGTGTGCTTTATTACATAACCAGCCGGTGCTATAGCCCACAGCAACCAATCCAATGTGTGCTTTATTACATAACCAGCCGCTGCTATAGCCCACAGTAACCAATCCAATGTGTGCTTTATTACATAACCAGCCGCTGCTATAGCCCACAGTAACCAATCCAATGTGTGCTTTATTACATAACCAGCCACTGCTATAGCCCACAGTAACCAATCCAATGTGTGCTTTATTACATAACCAGCCGCTGCTATAGCCCATAGTAACCAATCCAATGTGTGCTTTATTACATAACCAGCCGGTGCTATAGCCCACAGTAACCAATCCAATGTGTGCTTTATTACATAACCAGCCACTGCTATAGCCCACAGTAACCAATCCAATGTGTGCTTTATTACATAACCAGCCGGTGCTATAGCCCACAGTAACCAATCCAATGTGTGCTTTATTACATAACCAGCCGCTGCTATAGCCCACAGCAACCAATCCAATGTGTGCTTTATTCATAACCAGCCGCTGCTATAGACCACAGTAACCAATCCAATGTGTGCTTTATTACATAACCAGCCGGTGCTATAGCCCACAGCAACCAATCCAATGTGTGCTTTATTACATAACCAGCCGCTGCTATAGACCACAGTAACCAATCCAATGTGTGCTTTATTCATAACCAGCCACTGCTATAGCCCACAGTAACCAATCCAATGTGTGCTTCATTCATAACCAGCCGCTGCTATAGCCCACAGTAACCAATCCAATGTGTGCTTTATTCATAACCAGCCGCTGCTATAGCCCACAGTAACCAATCCAATGTGTGCTTTATTACATAACCAGCCGCTGCTATAGCCCACAGTAACCAATCCAATGTGTGCTTCATTCATAACCAGCCGCTGCTATAGCCCACAGCAACCAATCCAATGTGTGCTTTATTCATAACCAGCCGCTGCTATAGCCCACAGTAACCAATCCAATGTGTGCTTTATTACATAACCAGCCGCTGCTATAGCCCACAGTAACCAATCCAATGTGTGCTTTATTCATAACCAGCCCCTGCTATAGCCCACAGTAACCAATCCAAAGTGTGCTTTATTACATAACCAGCCGCTGCTATAGCCCACAGTAACCAATCCAATGTGTGCTTCATTCATAACCAGCCGCTGCTATAGCCCACAGTAACCAATCCAATGTGTGCTTTATTCATAACCAGCCGCTGCTATAGCCCACAGTAACCAATCCAATGTGTGCTTTATTACATAACCAGCCGCTGCTATAGCCCACAGTAACCAATCCAATGTGTGCTTTATTCATAACCAGCCCCTGCTATAGCCCACAGTAACCAATCCAAAGTGTGCTTTATTACATAACCAGCCGGTGCTATAGCCCACAGCAACCAATCCAATGTGTGCTTTATTACATAACCAGCCACTGCTATACCCACAGTAACCAATCCAATGTGTGCTTTATTACATAACCAGCCACTGCTATAGCCCACAGTAACCAATCCAATGTGTGCTTTATTCATAACCAGCCGCTGCTATAGCCCATAGTAACCAATCCAATGTGTGCTTTATTACATAACCAGCCGGTGCTATAGCCCACAGCAACCAATCCAATGTGTGCTTTATTACATAACCAGCCGCTGCTATAGACCACAGTAACCAATCCAATGTGTGCTTTATTCATAACCAGCTGCTGCTATAGCCCACAGTAACCAATCCAATGTGTGCTTCATTCATAACCAGCCGCTGCTATAGCCCACAGTAACCAATCCAATGTGTGCTTTATTACATAACCAGCCACTGCTATACCCACAGTAACCAATCCAATGTGTGCTTTATTACATAACCAGCCACTGCTATACCCACAGTAACCAATCCAATGTGTGCTTTATTCATAACCAGCCACTGCTATAGCCCACAGTAACCAATCCAATGTGTGCTTTATTACATAACCAGCCGCTGCTATAGCCCACAGTAACCAATCCAATGTGTGCTTTATTACATAACCAGCCGCTGCTATAGCCCACAGTAACCAATCCAATGTGGGCTTTATTCATAACCAGCCGCTGCTATAGCCCATAGTAACCAATCCAATGTGTGCTTTATTACATAACCAGCCGGTGCAATAGCCCACAGTAACCAATCCAATGTGTGCTTTATTCATAACCAGCCGCTGCTATAGCCCACAGTCACCAATCCAATGTGTGCTTTATTACATAACCAGCCGCTGCTATAGCCCATAGTAACCAATCCAATGTGTGCTTTATTACATAACCAGCCGCTGCTATAGCCCACAGTAACCAATCCAATGTGTGCTTTATTCATAACCAGCCCTAGTATAGACTGTGACAGGCTGCAAAATGCACTAACAGATCGGGATAGTAATGCTCTCCTCTGTTTATACAGAAAGAACATATTCTGTGGCTCACTACCCCATAATTACTGCACCAGCCATGTCCTCAATGTGACCACAGCCTAACACCAACCCCTAACCCACAATTACAGGGATAACCGCCAGACAAGTATGTTATTCCTGCCTATTACTGGGGATATGAAACCGTCTGTGCCGGCCAAATCCAACTACTGAGGTCTAACGGTGTATCTACAACTCCAATTATTATATCTAACGGTGTATCTACAACTCCAATTATTATATCTAACGGTGTATCTACAACTACAATTATTATATCTAACGGTGTATCTACAACACCAATTATTATATCTAACGGTGTATCTACAACTCCAATTATTATATCTAACGGTGTATCTACAACACCAATTATTATATCTAACGGTGTATCTACAACTCCAATTATTATATCTAACGGTGTATCTACAACACCAAATATTATATCTAACGGTGTATCTACAACACCACTTATTATATCTAACGGTGTATCTACAACACCAATTATTATATCTAACGGTGTATCTACAACTCAAATATCTAACGGTGTATCTACAACACCAATTATTATATCTAACGGTGTATCTACAGCACCAATTATTATATCTAACGGTGTATCTACAACACCAATTATTATATCTAACGGTGTATCTACAACTCAAATATCTAACGGTGTATCTACAACACCAATTATTATATCTAACGGTGTATCTACAGCACCAATTATTATATCTAACGGTGTATCTACAGCACCAATTATTATATCTAACGGTGTATCTACAACACCAATTATTATATCTAACGGTGTATCTACAACTCCAATTATTATATCTAACGGTGTATCTACAACTCCAATTATTATATCTAACGGTGTATCTACAACTCCAATATCTAACGGTGTATCTACAACACCAATTATTATATCTAACGGTGTATCTACAACTCCAATTATTATATCTAACGGTGTATCTACAACACCAATTATTATATCTAACGGTGTATCTACAACACCAATTATTATATCTAACGGTGTATCTACAACTCCAATTATTATATCTAACGGTGTATCTACAACACCAATTATTATATCTAACGGTGTATCTACAACTCCAATAATTATATCTAACGGTGTATCTACAACTCCAATTATTATATCTAACGGTGTATCTCACCAATCCAATTATTATATCTAACGGTGTATCTACAACTACAATTATTATATCTAACGGTGGATCTACAACTCCAATTATTATATCTAACGGTGTATCTACAACTCCAATTATTATATCTAACGTTGAATCTACAACACCAATTATTATATCTAACGGTGTATCTACAGCACCAATTATTATATCTAACGGTGTATCTACAACACCAATTATTATATCTAACGGTGGATCTACAACACCAATAATTATATCTAACGGTGTATCTACAACACCAATTATTATATCTAACGGTGTATCTACAACACCAATTATTATATATAACGGTGTATCTACAACTACAATTATTATATCTAACGGTGTATCTACAACACCAATTATTATATCTAACGGTGTATCTACAACTACAATTATTATATCTAACGGTGTATCTACAACACCAATTATTATATCTAACGGTGTATCTACAACTCCAATTATTATATCTAACGGTGTATCTACAACACCAATTATTATATCTAACGGTGTATCTACAACTCCAATTATTATATCAAACGTTGAATCTACAAAACCAATTATTATATCTAACGGTGTATCTACAACACCAATTATTATATCTAACGGTGTATCTACAACTCCAATTATTATATATAACGGTGTATCTACAACACCAATTATTATATCTAACGGTGTATCTACAACACCAATTATTATATCTAACGGTGTATCTACAACACCAATTATTATATCTAACGGTGTATCTACAACACCAATTATTATATCTAACGGTGTATCTACAACACCACTTATTATATCTAAAGGTGTATCTACAACTCCAATTATTATATCACCCTGCCTCTATAGTGCATGCAGCACCCTCTACATCACCACTATATAACACCAATTATTACATCACCCTGTCTCCATAGTACATACAGCACCCTCTACATCACCACTATATCACACCAATTATTATATCACCCTCCTTCCATAGTACATGCAGCACCCTCTACATCACCACTATATCACACCAATTATTATATCACCCTCCTTCCATAGTACATGCAGCACCCTCTACATCACCGCTATATCACACCAATTATTACATCACCCTGTCTCCATAGTACATACAGCACCCTCTACATCACCGCTATATCACACCAATTATTATATCACCCTCCTTCCATAGTACATGCAACACCCTCTACATCACCGCTATATCACACCAATTATTATATCACCCTGCCTCCATAGTACATTCAGCACCCTCTACCTCACCACTATATCACACCAATTATTATATCACCCTCCTTCCATAGTACATGCAGCACCCTCTACATCACCGCTATATCACACATATTATTATATCACCCTGCCTCCATAGTACATGCAGCACCCTCTACATCACCACTATATACCACCAATTATTATATCACCCTGCCTCCATAGTACATGCAGCACCCTCTACATCACCGCTATATCACACCAATTATTATATCACCTTGCCTCCGTAGTACATGCAGCACCCTCTATATCACCGCTATATAACACCAATTATTATATCACCCTGCCTCCATAGTACATGCAGCACCCTCTACATCACCGCTATATAACAACAATTATTATATCACCCTGCCTCCATAGTACATGCAGCACCCTCTACATCACCGCTATATAACAATAATTATTATATCAACCTGCCTCCATAGTACATGTAGTACCCTCTACATCACTGCTATATAACACCAATTATTATATCACCCTGCCTCCATAGTACATGCAGCACCCTCTACATCACCACTATATAACACCAATTATTATATCACCCTGCCTCCATAGTACATGCAGCACCCTCTACATCACCACTATATAACACCTATTATTATATCACCCTGCCTCCATAGTACATACAGCACCCTCTACATCACTGCTATACCCAACCAATTATTATATCACCCTGCCTCCATAGTACATGCAGCACCCTCTACATCACCACTATATAACACCAAGTATTATATCACCCTGCCTCCATAGTACATGCAGCCCCCTCTACATCACCGCTATATAACACCAATTATTATATCACCCTGCCTACGTAGTACATGCAGCACCCTCTACATCACCGCAATATAACACCAATTATTATATCACCCTGCCTCTATAGTACATGCAGCACCCTCTACATCACCACTATATAACACCAATTATTATATCACCCTGCCTCCATAGTACATGCAGTACCCTCTACATCACCGCTATATAACACCAATTATTATATCACCCTGCCTCCGTAGTACATGCAGCACCCACTACATCACCGCAATATAACACCAATTATTATATCACCCTGCCTCTATAGTACATGCAGCATCTTCCACATCACCACAATATAACACCAATTATTATATCACCCTGCCTCCATAGTACAAGCAGCACCCTCTACATCACCACGATAAAATACCAAGTATTATATCACCCTGCCTCCATAGTACATGCAGCACCCTCTACATCACTATATAACACCAATTGTTATATCACCCTGCCTCCATATTACATGCAGCACCCTCTACATCACTATATAACACCAATTGTTATATCACCCTGCCTCCATATTACATGCAGCACCCTCTACATCACCGCTATATAACACCAAGTATTATATCACCCTGCCTCATAGTACATGCAGCACCCTCTACATCACCGCAATATAACACCAATTATTATATCACCCTGCCTCCATAGTACATGCAGCAACCTCTACATCACCACTATATAACATCAATTATTATATCACCCTGCTTCCATAGTACATGCAGCACCCTCTACATCACCGCTATATCACACCAATTATTATATCACCCTGCCTCCATAGTACATGCAGCACCCTCTACATCACCGCTTTATATCACCAATGATTATATCACCCTGCCTCCATAGTACATGCAGCACCTTCTACATCACCACTATATAACACCAATTATTATATCACCCTGCCTCCATAGTACATGCAGCACCCTCTACATCACCGCTATATAACACCTATTATTATATCACCCTGCCTCCATAGTACATGCAGCACCATTTACATCACCGCTATATAACACCTATTATTATATCACCCTGCCTCCATAGTACATGCATCACCCTCTACATCGCCGCTATATAACACCTATTATATCACCCTGCCTCCATAGTACATGCAGCATTCTCTACATCACCGCTATATACCACCAATGATTATATCACCCTGCCTCCAAAAGTACATGCAGCACCCTCTACATCACCACTATATAACACCAATTATTATATCACCCTGCCTCCATAGTACATACAGCACCCTCTACATTACCACTATATAACACCAACTGTTATATCAATCTGCCTCCATAGTGCATGCAGCACCCTCTACATCACCGCTATATAACACCAATTATTATATCACCCTGCCTCCATAGTACATGCAGTACCCTCTACATCACCACTATATAACACATATTATTATATCACCCTGCCTCCATAGTACATGCAGGACCCTCTACATCAACACTATATAACACCAATTATTATATCACCCTGCCTCCATAGTACATGCAGCACCCTCTACATCACCACTATAAAACACCAATTATTATATCACCCTGCCTCCATAGTACAAGCAGCACCCTCTACATCACCACTATATCACACCAATTATTATATTACCCTGCCTCCATAGCACATGCAGCATCCTCTACATCACCACTATATAACACCAATAATTATATCACCTGCCTCCATAGTACATACAACACCCTCTACATCACCGCTATATAACACCTATTATTATATCACCCTGCCTCCATAGTACATGCAGCACCCTCTACATCACCGCTATACCCAACCAATTATTATATCACCCTGCCTCCAAAGTACATGCAGCACGTTCTACATCACCACTATATAACAAGATTATATCACCTTGCCTCCATAGCACATGCAGCATCCTCTACATCACCACTATATAACACCAATTATTATATCACCCTGACTCCGTAGTAAATGCAGCACCCTCTACATCACCACTATATAACACCAACTGTTATATCACCCTGCCTCCATAGTACATGCAGCACGTTCTACATCACCACTATATAACAAGATTATATCACCTTGCCTCCATAGCACATGCAGCATCCTCTACATCACCACTATATAACACCAATTATTATATCACCCTGCCTCCGTAGTAAATGCAGCACCCTCTACATCACCACTATATAACACCAATTATTATATCACCCTGCCTCCATAGTACATGCAGCACCCTCTACATCACCGCTATACCCAACCAATTATTATATCACCCTGCCTCCAAAGTACATGCAGCATCCTCTACATCACCGCTATATAACACCTATTATTATATCACCCTGCCTCCATAGTACATGCAGCACCCTCTACACCACCGCTATATATCACCTATTATTATATCACCCTGCCTCCGTAGTACATGCAGCACCCTCTACATCACCACTATATATAACACCAATTATTATATCACCCTGCCTCCATAGGACATGCAGCACCCTCTACATCACCACTATATAACACCAATTATTTATATCACCCTGCCTCCATAATACATGCAGCATCTTCTACATCACCACTATATAACACCAATTATTATATCACCATGCCTCCATAGTACATGCAGCAACCTCTACATCACCGCTATACCCAACCAATTATTATATCACCCTGCCTCCATAGTACATGCAGCACCCTCTACATCACCACTATATAACACCAATTATTATATCACCATGCCTCCATAGTACATGCAGCACCCTCTACACCACCGCTATATATCACCTATTATTATATCACCCTGCCTCCGTAGTACATGCAGCACCCTCTACATCACCACTATATATAAAACCAATTATTATATCACCCTGCCTCCATAGGACATGCAGCACCCTCTACATCACGACTATATAACACCAATTATTATATCACCCTGCCTCCGTAGGACATGCAGCACCCTCTACATCACCACTATATAACACGAATTATTATATCACCCTGCCTCCATAGTACATGCAGCACCCTCTACATCACCACTATATATCACCAATTATTATATCACCCTGCCTCCATAGTACATGCAGCACCCTCTACATCACCGCTATACCCAACCAATTATTATATCACCCTGCCTCCAAAGTACATGCATCATCCTCTACATCACCGCTATATAACACCTATTATTATATCACCATGCCTCCATAGTACATGCAGCACCCTCTACACCACCGCTATATATCACCTATTATTATATCACCCTGCCTCCGTAGTACATGCAGCACCCTCTACATCACCACTATATATAACACCAATTATTATATCACCCTGCCTCCATAGGACATGCAGCACCCTCTACATCACCACTATATAACACCAATTATTTATATCACCCTGCCTCCATAATACATGCAGCATCTTCTACATCACCACTATATAACACCAATTATTATATCACCATGCCTCCATAGTACATGCAGCAACCTCTACATCACCGCTATACCCAACCAATTATTATATCACCCTGCCTCCATAGTACATGCAGCACCCTCTACATCACCACTATATAACACCAATTATTATATCACCATGCCTCCATAGTACATGCAGCACCCTCTACACCACCGCTATATATCACCTATTATTATATCACCCTGCCTCCGTAGTACATGCAGCACCCTCTACATCACCACTATATATAACACCAATTATTATATCACCCTGCCTCCATAGGACATGCAGCACCCTCTACATCACGACTATATAACACCAATTATTATATCACCCTGCCTCCGTAGGACATGCAGCACCCTCTACATCACCACTATATAACACGAATTATTATATCACCCTGCCTCCATAGTACATGCAGCACCCTCTACATCACCACTATATATCACCAATTATTATATCACCCTGCCTCCATAGTACATGCAGCACCCTCTACATCACCACTATATAACACCAAGTATTATATCACCCTGCCTCCATAGTACATGCAGCACCCTCTACATCACCACTATATACCACCAATTATTATATCACCCTGCCTCAATAGTACATGCATCTTCTACATCACCGCAATATAACACCAATTATTATATCACCCTGCCTCCATAGTACATGCAGCACCCTCTATATCACCGCTATATAACACCAATTACTATATCACCCTGCCTCCATAGTACATGCAGCACCCTCTACATCACCACTATATAACACCAATTATTATAGCACCCTGCCTCCATAGTACATGCAGCCCCCTCTACATCACTACTATATAACACCAATTATTATATCACCCTGTCTCAATAGTACATGCAGCATCTTCTACATCACCACTATATCACACCAATTATTATATCACCCTGCCTCCATAGTACATGCAGCACCCTCTACATCACCACTATATAACACCTATTATTATATCACCCTGCCTCCATAGTACATGCAGCACATTCTATATCACCACTATATATCACCAATTATGATATCACCCTGCCTCCATAGTACATACAGCACCCTCTACATCACCACTATACCCAACCAATTATTATATCACCCTGCCTCCATAGTACATACAGCACCCTCTACATCACCACTATATATCACCAATTATTATATCACCCTGCCTCCATAGTACATACAGCACCCTCTACATCACCACTATACCCAACCAATTATTATATCACCCTGCCTCCATAGTACATTCAGCACTCTCTATAGCACCACTATATAACACCTATTATTATATCACCCTGCCTCCATAGTACATGCAGCACCCTCTATATCACCACTATATAACACCTATTATTATATCACCCTGCCTCCATAGTACACGCAGCACCCTCTACATCACCACTATATAACACCAATTATTATATCACCCTGCCTCCATAGTACATGCAGCACCCTCTACATCACCGCTATATAACACCAATTATTATATCACCCTGCCTCCATAGTACATGCAGCATCTTCTACATCACCACTATATAACACCAATTATTATATCACCCTGCCTCCATAGTACATGCAACACCCTCTACATCACCACTATATAACACCTATTATTATATCACCCTGCCTCCATAATACAGGCAGCATCCTCTACATCACCACTATATATCACCAATTATGATATCACCCTGCCTCCATAGTACATACAGCACCCTCTACATCACCACTATATATCACCAATTATGATATCACCCTGCCTCCATAGTACATACAGCACCCTCTACATCACCACTATACCCAACAAATTATTATATCACCCTGCCTCCATAGTACATACAGCACCCTCTACATCACCACTATATATCACCAATTATTATATCACCCTGCCTCCATAGTACATACAGCACCCTCTACATCACCACTATACCCAACCAATTATTATATCACCCTGCCTCCATAGTACATACAGCACCCTCTACATCACCACTATATAACACCAGTTATTATATCACCCTGCCTCCATAGTACATGCAGCATCTTCTACATCACCACTATATAACACCAATTATTATATCACCCTGCCTCCATAGTACATGCAGCACCCTCTACATCACCACTATATAACACCAATTATTATATCACCCTGCCTCCATAGTACATGCAGCACCCTCTACATCACCACTATATCACACCAATTATTATATCACCCTGCCTCCATAGTACATGCAGCATCCTCTACATCACCGCTATACCCAACCAATTATTATATCACCCTGCCTCCATAGTACATACAGCACCCTCTACATCACCACTATATAACACCAAGTATTATATCACCCTGCTTGCAAAGTACATGCAGCACCCTCTACATCACCACTATATAACACCAATTATTATATCACCCTGCCTCCATAGTACATGCAGCACCCTCTACATCACCACTATATAACACCAATTATTATATCACCCTGCCTCCATAGTACATGCAGCATCTTCTACATCACCACTATATAACACCAATTATTATATCACCCTGCCTCCAGAGTACATGCAGCACCCTCTACATCACCACTATATCACACCAATTATTATATCACCCTGCCTCCATAGTACATTCAGCACTATCTATAGCACCACTATATAACACCAATTATTATATCACCCTGCCTCCATAGTACATACAGCACCCTCTACATCACCACTATACCCAACCAATTATTATATCACCCTGCCTCCATAGTACATTCAGCACTCTCTGTAGCACCACTATATAACACCAATTATTATATCACCCTGCCTCCATAGTACATGCAGCACCCTCTATATCACCACTATATAACACCTATTATTATATCACCCTGCCTCCATAGTACATGCAGCACCCTCTACATCACCACTATATAACACCTATTATTATATCACCCTGCCTCCATAGTACATGCAGCATCTTCTACATCACCACTATATAACACCAATTATTATATCACCCTGCCTCCATAGTACATACAGCACCCTCTACATCACCACTATACCCAACCAATTATTATATCACCCTGCCTCCATAGTACATACAGCACCCTCTACATCACCACTATATATCACCAATTATGATATCACCCTGCCTCCATAGTACATACAGCACCCTCTACATCACCAATATACCCAACCAATTATTATATCACCCTGCCTCCATAGTACATACAGCACCCTCTACATCACCACTATATAACACCAAGTATTATATCACCCTGCCTCAATAGTACATGCAGCATCCTCTACATCACCACTATATAACACCAATTATTATATCACCCTGCCTCCATAATACATGCAGCATCTTCTACATCACCACTATATAACACCAATTATTATATCACCCTGCCTCCATAGGACATGCAGTCCCCTCTACATCACCGCTATATCACACCAATTATTATATCACCCTGCCTCCATAGTACATGCAGCACCCTCTACATCACCACTATATAACACCAAGTATTATATCACCCTGCCTGCAAAGTACATGCAGCACCCTCTACATCACCACTATATAACACCAATTATTATATCAACCTGCCTCCATAGTACATGCAGCACCCTCTACATCACCACTATATAACACCAATTATTATATCACCCTGCCTCAATAGTACATGCAGCACCCTCTACATCACCACTATATCACACCAATTATTATATCACCCTGCCTCCATAGTACTTGCAGCACACTCTACATCACGCTATATAACACCAATTATTATATCACCCTGCCTCCATAGTACATGCACCACCCTCTACATCACCACTATATAACACCAATTATTATATCACCATGCCTCCATAGTACATGCAGCACCCTCTACATCACCACTATATCACACCAATTATATCACCCTGCCTCCATAGTACATGCAGCACCCTCTACATCACCGCTATATAACACCAATTATTATATCACCCTGCCTCCATAGTACATGCACCACCCTCTACATCACCACTATATAACACCAATTATTATATCACCATGCCTCCATAGTACATGCAGCACCCTCTACATCACCGCTATATAACACCAATTATTATATCACCCTGCCTCCGTAGTACATGCAGCACCCTCTACATCACCGCTATAACACCAATTATTATATCACCCTGCCTCCATAGTACATGCAGCACCCTCTACATCACCACTATATAACACCAATAATATCAGCCTGCCTCCATAGTACATTCAGCACTCTCTACAGCACCACTATATAACACCAAGTATTATATCACCCTGCCTCCATAGTACATGCAGCACCCTCTACATCACCACTATATAACACCAAGTATTATATCACCCTGCCTGCAAAGTACATGCAGCACCCTCTACATCACCACTATATAACACCAATTATTATATCAACCTGCCTCCATAGTACATGCAGCACCCTCTACATCACCACTATATAACACCAATTATTATATCACCCTGCCTCAATAGTACATGCAGCACCCTCTACATCACCACTATATCACACCAATTATTATATCACCCTGCCTCCATAGTACATGCAGCACCCTCTACATCACGCTATATAACACCAATTATTATATCACCCTGCCTCCATAGTACATGCACCACCCTCTACATCACCACTATATAACACCAATTATTATATCACCATGCCTCCATAGTACATGCAGCACCCTCTACATCACCACTATATCACACCAATTATATCACCCTGCCTCCATAGTACATGCAGCACCCTCTACATCACCGCTATATAACACCAATTATTATATCACCCTGCCTCCATAGTACATGCACCACCCTCTACATCACCACTATATAACACCAATTATTATATCACCATGCCTCCATAGTACATGCAGCACCCTCTACATCACCGCTATATAACACCAATTATTATATCACCCTGCCTCCGTAGTACATGCAGCACTCTCTACATCACCGCTATAACACCAATTATTATATCACCCTGCCTCCATAGTACATGCAGCACCCTCTACATCACCACTATATAACACCAATAATATCACCCTGCCTCCATAGTACATTCAGCACTCTCTACAGCACCACTATATAACACCAAGTATTATATCACCCTGCCTGCAAAGTACATGCAGCACCCTCTACATCACCACTATATAACACCAATTATTAGATCAACCTGCCTCCATAGTACATGCAGCACCCTCTACATCACCACTATATAACACCAATTATTATATCACCCTGCCTCAATAGTACATGCAGCACCCTCTACATCACCACTATATCACACCAATTATTATATCACCCTGCCTCCATAGTACATGCACCACCCTCTACATCACCACTATATAACACCAATTATTATATCACCATGCCTCCATAGTACATGCAGCACCCTCTACATCACCACTATATCACACCAATTATATCACCCTGCCTCCATAGTACATGCAGCACCCTCTACATCACCGCTATATAACACCAATTATTATATCACCCTGCCTCCATAGTACATGCACCACCCTCTACATCACCACTATATAACACCAATTATTATATCACCATGCCTCCATAGTACATGCAGCACCCTCTACATCACCGCTATATAACACCAATTATTATATCACCCTGCCTCCGTAGTACATGCAGCACCCTCTACATCACCGCTATAACACCAATTATTATATCACCCTGCCTCCATAGTACATGCAGCACCCTCTACATCACCACTATATAACACCAATAATATCACCCTGCCTCCATAGTACATTCAGCACTCTCTACAGCACCACTATATAACACCAATTATTATATCACCCTGCCTCCATAGTACATGCAGCACCCTCTACATCACCACTATATACCACCAATTATTATATAACCCTGCCTCAATAGTACATGCAGCATCTTCTACATCACCGCTATATAACACCAATTACTATATCACCCTGCCTCCATAGTACATGCAGCACCCTCTACATCACCGCTATATAACACCAATTATTATATCACCCTGCCTCCATAGTACATGCAGCACCCTCTACATCACCACTATAAAACACCAAGTATTATATCACCCTGCCTCTATAGTACATGCAGCACTCTCTATAGCACCACTATATAACACCAATTATTATATCACCCTGCCTCCATAGTACATGCAGCACCCTCTATATCACCACTATATAACACCTATTATTATATCACCCTGCCTCCATAGTACACGCAGCACCCTCTACATCACCACTATATAACACCAATTATTATATCACCCTGCCTCCATAGTACATGCAGCACCCTCTACATCACCGCTATATAACACCAATTATTATATCACCCTGCCTCCATAGTACATGCAGCATCTTCTACATCACCACTATATAACACCAATTATTATATCACCCTGTCTCCATAGTACATGCAGCACCCTCTACATCACCACTATATAACACCTATTATTATATCACCCTGCCTCCATAATACATGCAGCATCCTCTACATCACCATTATATATCACCAATTATGATATCACCCTGCCTCCATAGTACATACAGCACCCTCTACATCACCACTATACCCAACCAATTATTATATCACCCTGCCTCCATAGTACATACAGCACCCTCTACATCACCACTATATAACACCAATTATTATATCACCCTGCCTCCATAGTACATGCAGCACCCTCTATATCACCACTATATAACACCTATTATTATATCACCCTGCCTCCATAGTACATGCAGCACCCTCTACATCACCACTATATAACACCTATTATTATATCACCCTGCCTCCATAGTACATGCAGCATCTTCTACATCACCACTATATAACACCAATTATTATATCACCCTGCCTCCATAGTACATACAGCACCCTCTACATCACCACTATACCCAACCAATTATTATATCACCCTGCCTCCATAGTACATACAGCACCCTCTACATCACCACTATATATCACCAATTATGATATCACCCTGCCTCCATAGTACATACAGCACCCTCTACATCACCACTATACCCAACAAATTATTATATCACCCTGCCTCCATAGTACATACAGCACCCTCTACATCACCACTATATATCACCAATTACTATATCACCCTGCCTCCATAGTACATACAGCACCCTCTACATCACCAATATACCCAACCAATTATTATATCACCCTGCCTCCATAGTACATACAGCACCCTCTACATCACCACTATATAACACCAAGTATTATATCACCCTGCCTCAATAGTACATGCAGCATCCTCTACATCACCACTATATAACACCAATTATTATATCACCCTGCCTCCATAATACATGCAGCATCTTCTACATCACCACTATATAACACCAATTATTATATCACCCTGCCTCCATAGGACATGCAGTCCCCTCTACATCACCGCTATATCACACCAATTATTATAT